>SMLS01065194.1:0-26346 GCA_004785975.1 Popillia japonica
ATGTTAAGAATGAATAATTAAGGTATTAAAAAGTACTAAATTATTTGAAATTTTGTTCACAAATTAGCCCCATTCAGTTCCAAACATTTATTAATTCGTTTTGCACTTGATTACTAGTGACTTTTTGTATTTGCGCTTCTGTTAATGAATTTAGTGCTACTCGTATTCTTTCTTTTGTTTCCTCTGCATTTTTCACCGAAGTACTGTAAACTTTGTCCTTAACATAGCCCCAAAGGAAAAAATCTATAGGGGTCAAGTCTGGTAAACGTGGAGGCCACAAGTAGGGACCTGCGTTTGCAGTAATCTCTCCGTCAAATAAGCTCTCCAAGAATAAGTGTACCTACATCTCTTGTGCTGTGAGCCGGTGCACCATCCATTTGATACCAAGCAGTATTTGATTCGATAAAAGGCAGTGTATCAAGATATTGTTCCACAATATTGCGCAATATATCTAAATACCTTTCGCCATTTAAATTTTCGTTATAACAATGTAGACAAAGTATGCGATTATCTTTTATTGAGCAAAAAACATTAAATTGCCAACTTTCCTGATATCCATTTTCTCTCGTTACATGGGGATTTTCGGCTGCCCAAAAATGACTGTTATGTTTATTAAAAAGACCATTTTTGGTAAATTTAGCTTTGTCAGTCCAAATGATTTTCTTCGTAACATTTTCGTCGTCCTGACAAATTATGGTAAAGAATTCACAAAAATTGACCCTATTTAAGAAATCCTGCGGATGTAAGTGACCTGTTGGTATGAAAATGGTCTCCATTTATGTCTTTTTAATACCCTTTGAATGGACATTGTTCCAAAGTTGTCGCTGCTTCTCGAAGAGATGCAGTGGGGTTGGTATAGAAATCCCCCATAACACCAATTTCAACTACTTCGTCATCAATTATTTAATTTTTTTTTTTAATTTTGACCTAAACTGTCTACAAAATCCATTAAAAAAATGAAGTTGATTGTGCTTCCGGCGAAACCGGAAATAGAAAATATGTAGTAATATTTTCTAAAAGTTTGCCCCCATGCCCAAAATAAGTCTGCAAATTTGCAAATATGGAACTTGGTTAGTTGCTGAGATACGGCTAACGTAAGCTCGTCCTTTTACACCTTGTATAATAGCCAAAGAAACAGCTTGTGCTTACGAAATCCAGTTAAGAATTCTAGTCAGCATTACTTCGTAATATAAAGAGTAAATGCAACTATTGTAAATGAAATTATAATATATCACTTTACATTTCTTGCGAATCTTTCTATTTGAAATTTACCTGTTAGGTATCCGTCTCTAATTCTAATTACAGCCGCCCAGTGTGAATAGTGAAATGTGTCGAATACCTGTGGAAGGCCATGTCGCTTGAATTGTATGTGCGCATTACATGTGCCCCTTGATAGTACATCATTCTTGAACAAAGCTGTAATCTATAACAGCTTTCTTACTATCTGACTTGTACAACACCTCACTTTTGGCGCAAGCTGTTGGGGGATGCTAAGGCATGAATTATTATGATTATTATTATTATTTAATAGAAAATTAGAACGGAATCCTTCTTGTAGCAATATTAAAGATTCGTCTATTTATCTATTTACCAAATATTTTTCCACTTTCAGGGCAACTTATATGGAATAGATTCATATTTAATCCGATAGAGTTTAATTTGACCTAAAATTGAAGAAAATATCTGGAAAATAGATTCTGTCGTATGTATATTAAAAGGTATGACTTAATTTTAAATTTATTTAGTTACAAACAACTTATTTTCTTATCATTTTTTTAATAACACCTCGTACGCAGACTTTCTTTATTGCTGACCTGCAGCAAGTACTGATTAATTCATTTTTGTTTAAGCTAACGGTGGTTATAAAGCGCCGGCGTTTTATATTAGAGATGTAAATTACCACCATAAATTTTACTCAATAGCTAAAACGTAATTAATATGTTTTGCGTAAAATTCCGTTTCTTAGGTAATCATATTATAATTTAGTACATTTTCTTCATTAAAACGAATAGATAATGCAAAATGTACACAGAAAAAACTATTTCGCCTATCGCTCGATTTCTCTAAGAAATTGTTGTCATACGCACAAAAGTTGTAATTGGCATGGTAGCTATGTGTCTGAAACTTTAATTAGAAATTTCTACATTATTATTGTTCAAACACCTTTCTCAATAAAATTTTTTTTATAATCTTTAGGACTTACACGTTTACAGAATTCTTTCTTCGTTTGACTTACCAGAAATATTATTGAATCGCTAATTTAACTATTGCTGTTTCTTTTGAGAGTTATTTATATTTATATTTCGTATAAACCTGCATTTACACTGCTGAAAATAATTGACGAGTACACTCTGCATAGATAGATAGATAGATAGATAGATGGATAGTATATTTATCCATTGGACACAAAAGTGTATAGGATATGTCAATAAATATGTCAAAATTAATTAAACTAAATATATAAAAAGACATCACACATTCACAAAATCGACGATGACTTAAACAAGGCCACAAACTCGTCCACGGAGTAGACGCAGTGCTGAACCAACAGAGAGCGCACACGCCGCTTAAAGATCCCCACGCTGTTCAGAGATGTTATGTTATGCGGCAGTAAATTGAAAAGTGATAATCCAACAGATGTTGGCGATCTCTTGGTAATATTAAGTTTATTGAAGGGTATACTATATTTGTCCCTTTGTCTAGTGTCATACAAATGAAAATCACCATTTCTGACAAAAACGTCCCTGTTTGCAAAAACGTGTAATAAAACTTCCAATATATACACCCCAGGCAAGGGTAAAATATTATATTAATAAAGTAAGGTCGACAGGAGTCAGTACTTTTAATATTCGCTATGCACCGTATTACACGTTTCTGGGCCAGAAAGACCTCATTCGACGAAGCCGCAGCACCCCAGAATACAATCCCATATCGGATGACACTGTGCACCTGGCCATAGTAAAAACTGATTAAATAGCTGAAATCAATAATATGTTTTAAATTTCTAATTTGGAAGCAAGCCGAATTAATTTTCTTAATCAAAGTAAGACAGTGTAATTTCCAATTTAAATTTTCGTCAATATTCAAACCCAGAAATTTGACGGACGTTTTACGTTCCAAGGTGAAGCCGTTACATTGCACATTATCATTCAAGACTGTCTTATATTTAGAATTTGAGGCATGAAAACACATATAGCTAGTTTTAGATAGATTCATACATAATTTATTGATGTTAAACCACTGGTCAGTCAAGAGGTTCTCAGCATTTTTACACACTTTATTTATATTAGAGCCAGTTACCACCGCCGAAGTGTCATCCGCATATATGACCAAAGAATAATTTACAAAACTTATAATATCGTTGATGAACAAGCTAAAAGGAATGGGTCCCAAGATAGAGCCTTGGGGCACTCCCATAACAATAGGTAAATGAATTGATGTAACATCTTTAATTATGCCATTATTGTCCTTAAAAAGTATTTTTACATACTGAAATCTATCTGATAGGTATGATGAAAACCAGTCCGCCAGTACACCACGAATGCCGTAAAGATTAAGTTTAGATATTAAAATGTTGTGATCGACACAGTCAAATGCCCGAGACAGGTCACAGAAAACCCCCATAATCTGAACGCGTGAAGATGCATCCATAAAATTTGCAGAGCATCAAGGTTTCCTATAGACCTGTATAGGTGGAAAATGGCGTAAGCATGGAGACCGACAAGAGTGGGCAAAGCCGGCCGTTCTTAATGTGGTGCAGGCTACACAGATACAGGTATGCCGACGCCGACAGGTATGCATACGTCATTGCGAAGCATTAATTGTTACATACAAAACTCGCTTACAAAACCAACGATTTTAACCTCTCTTGAAATACATTTCAAATGTTATTTACTTCGCACTGACGTCATGCGCGATTTTGACGATATTTGGTTTTGAAACGAGAATACCTGTGTCTGTGTATCCTGGTGTGGTGTGAAGGTCAAGTATGTAATTGTATTTACTGCATAATGGCGTATTGATCGCGCTACCTAAGCGAGTTTGAGCGGGGAATGTTTGCTGACATGTACATAGCCGGTGTATCCTTCGATGAGATCACTCGTCCTCTCGAGCGATCATTGGCGACTATGCAACGGGTATGGCGAGAATGGACTGAGGTAGGACGTACACGCCATTAGTCGCGAACGGGAGGGCTCCGCGCGACCACAGCCCGCGAAGACCCCTTTCTGTAACGCCGCGTGCGTCGTCCTCAAGACAAATTCGAGCCGTTTGGTCAGTAGGAAAGGAAGGCACACTCACTACACGAACTGTACGAGGGCGTTTGGTAGAAGGTGGACAGCGAGCGCGCCGAACACGCCGCCAGTGGGTTGCCGAGAGAAAGAATATTTTCTTTTCCGACAAATCAGGATTCGAATTGGGCATCGGTAATGTGCGAATTTTAGTTCGTCGGCGACATGGTGAGCATATACACGAACAGTGCATTCAACCACGCCATATCCGCCGCTAGTGACGCATTATGGTATGGGATGCTGTTACGTATGGAGGCCGTGAGGTGCTACGGCCCCGTTGTGCTTCCCTATGTTTGGCGGCGCCCACGTCGGTGATACATGTACGACAACGCTTCAGCGCACGTTGCGTGTGTAGTACAGACCTTTGTAGAAGAGCACCGTATACGAATGCTTCCATGGTCGGCTCGTTCTCCGGATCTGAATCCGATCGAACATGTCTGGGATATGATCGGTCGGAGATTTCAACAGTATCAGGCTTCCCAAGCTAACGGTGAGCAGTTATTGGGGCGAGTTAAGGCAGCATGGTTGGCAATCCCTGTCACTGCCATACGACGACTTATTGACGCCATGCCTCATCGTGCAACGATGGTACGGACCGGTCGCGGGGTGTACTTCCGTTATTGATCCATTCCATTCCAGTGGGTTTACGGCGCTCCCCACATGAGGGTAAGTTATTATTATTAGTACTACTTTTATACAAAATTAAATTGCAGTAGAACGACGCGTTCAGATTTTACAGGGCGTGCTCGCCAATTATTTCCGAGATTGTATTGTTTTGCAATTACAGAAGTATGTTATGACTTCGTTAATGAAATGTCTGGCTAGAGCCGAAACAGTTTAAATTTTAATTGTGCGGGTGATTTATGCAATTATTCTCATTGACATATATCTTGCTAAACTATATAATACAATATTAAATTATTTTTTCACAAGAAGCAGGAGAGTTTTATTGTCTACAGTTGTGAATTCTACAGAAAATGAAGAATTAAATAAATAAAATAGATCGCCTACTGCAATAAAGTGAGCCTCACGGGGTAGGTGTAATCTACTGTTTTCACTTACAACTAATACAGCTTAGTTATGAGTCTAACGCTCTATATTTTATACGGTTACTACTTCTAATAACCGATAAATCTATATTCATCCTCAAAATACTAACATGGAAGGTATTCAGCCTATTGCTGTACATCCTTTGGAATAAGTAAGGAAGCCTTCCTCTTCACCCCGCGAAAAGCCATATCTTTCGGATAATGGCTTTTATAAATTTATCGTTTTCGGCGAACCTTGCTCAGATATTAGCTTAATTTATTAATAACATACTTACCTGCCGTAATTGAATATAGTTTTCGTAAGTTATATTAAACTTTTAACTACCAATATCTTCACTTCTGTTGATTCTCAAAATATTGTTAATTTGAAACGCGAATCATAAGATGCCGTTTCTCATTTCATTTTACAAAATAAGTTTTGCTGTATTAATAATTGTAAGTATTATCTTTGAAAATAAAATAAATTCATAGAATTGAAAAAATAGTATGTTATTTCTAGCCAACTAAAGTTTTCTTATTTATTTGCATTAATTATAAATGTAAGAGCTTTTTTAAAATCTTTCCCTGTACAAGTTATACATGCGACTGAACCTGTTTACCGGGAAACTAATTGTAAACTTTGAAATCAGCAGTTATAATAAAATACATTCATATGTATGCACTATCGAGGACATATTAACCGAATCACCTATTTTGAAGGGTGTTGGAAAAGCGTTAATCACTGATTTACTATTTGTCTGGTTAACTGTAGGTCTCAGGTATGTACTCCACGAGGTAAACGATAAGACCTTGGGCAATCGTATTTATAATAACATTCTATCTTGCTGAATTAGGCATACTTAGATGGAACGTATTTTATAAAATTGCATGTAGGTATAAGACGATTGTTTCTTAACTCACGACATAAAGATTCTGTAGTTTATTTTTATGTCATCGTAACAATAATGACATATAACTATTATTATAAATATAAATAATATAAAGAAATTTAATTCTATTACAAAAATAAGAGATTTCATAACAGATACCTAACAAAGAAATAGAATTCTAATCAATAAAATAAAAAACTAAATTAAGTAATAAAAATTATTTTAGTATGCTGAGTGAGTTTTTTATCTTGAGGCAACCGAATATCTCTAAAACACTGCATCAAATCAAATAAAGGTCTTAATAATATTTTTTGTAACTTAGGGGGCTCAGTGAATGCTGCCAAACTCGATTGCCCGCTTCACCCCCTCCACCAATTTTGAAATGAAGTAGGCAGTTTTTGTTTGAAACTCTTTTTTCGATTCGCTACAGATTGCGCTGTAATCCCAAAGAACATGGTTGTACACATTAAAAAAGATACTCGAAAAATAGAAAACATGATTTTGTGTTTTTTTATTCTAACATTAAAATAACACTTCAAAACCGTGTTTGGGCGTGTTTATACGGAAAAGCTACATAAACATTTATAATTTTCGCTTGCAGATAATACAGGTTGTGTGCGTCAATTATTTCCACCAGTGTACTTCGAATCTTGAATACCTACTGTTACGTCACTAACAACCCTTACAAGTAACAACTGATTCATGTTTATAATTTTGTGTTGTATGAGTGGAAAGTACATTGAGACATATGTCCTCTCGACTTACGCGCAACGTTTAAAATGCTTGCATATACAAAATCTGAAAGTCTAAGTGCATAACTAGTATTTTGCGTACAGAAAAGTAAGCCTAATGCAGTAATTACAACATTGAACCTTGCAGTCTGTCATTTGTATGTAGTATAGTTTTCAAGTACTATTTTGAGTTCGGCATGTTGATTTAGTTCATACTGTAATACTAGAATGACGTGACGGTAAACATTTAAGATTTGAACTGTATCTATAATATAATCACATATACTAGACGATATGTTCGTGATTTCTTGGTTAACATTGGTGGACAATTCAATGTTCAAACTTCCGAAAATAGCAAATTAGTACAAACAAGCCTATCACTAGACATCAGGGACAAGAAATAAATTGCATGGTTGATCAAGTTAATAATTAAATACATCAATCTGTTTCTAACATGTACACCTTTAGACAGAATTAATGTCGTCGTCTATAGCGCAGTGTTTATCAAAACTGCTCACCGTTTGACCAAGTACGTCTTCGGTCGGCATCGGTTTCTGTAGGTAGATTTATTGGGGTAATTTAAAACACCGGACAATTGTGTGGATCAGGTACGAGAATTGAATTTATGCGTTGAAAATGTATACATATACCGATATAAATATATGTATAAAAGGTTATTATCATATATAGGTTACTTTAATTTGCAGATGTCATTTTAAAATACTGTTAATACAGAAAATTTAAATGCAACGGTGGAAAGCATCGTTATTGCTTATTATATTATATATAAAGAACAATTAATAATAAACATGGACATTTGTTAGAAAACTGCAGCTGCACACTGAATTACACTACAACAACACTATTAAGGTTACGAAATTTATTACCCTTACAATTAGACACTACCATGCAGATATAGGTATGGATCATTATTCATCATTATTATTCGATTACATTAATTTTTTTAAATATTTTATAAATTAATAAATAATTTTGGTTTCTTTAACTTTTATTTATTTGTTGTCTCCAAGTAAGCATGTCCCTTTAAATAGATAATATAATGATACCAAATATTGCTATTATCTTCTTACCAACAACAATTTTATTACAATGGTAAATAGTTATTGGTAAACGTTTTTAAAATCGCCATCTAAACATTAATGTTATTAATAAACTATCCCAATAATTACTTTTTTTGAAGCTATATATAGTCAATTTGCAAAGTAACTCTATTTTTCTCTATTCTCCCAACATTTTTAAAGCAGGTCTTTTAATACACAAAATTTAACTATTTTGTTTCGTGAAGTTCTTCCTCCCAACGCGGGAGATTTAAAAATTCAAACTCAAATGCATACTACAAAGGTATGATTTACTATAGTACTAAAGTAAGTAATTAACATAACTCCATTTAACTAAATCCCTCCAACTTCTGCTGCCTTACCTTTTTTCTTTAATTTGATATACTTTAAAAATTAAATACCCTATTCAATAGAATCACAACTTTGAGCTTGTTTGTAAACTTCTATCCGCGAAAGCTTGAGCCTAGTTAATTTTTTATTTTCCCACAAAATGCTTTTTGTCTTGTTCGAATTTGCCTCTGCATAAATTTGGGCTCTTGTTTATATAATGACTTGCTAACTTTACCTAACAATATATTGTTTTTATTATTATACAAACAGCAATACTACTGGTAGTCATACATTATTTCGAATTTTAATCAAAATTTACTAGTATTTATAAAACCATAATTAATGTTACTTGAAGCCATAGTGAATTTATAAATTATTCTTGTTTTGTTTTCTGTATATTTTTAAAATAAGTATAATCAAATTAATTACACAAAATTTAATGGGAATATTAAACTTCATACGAGTATCAACTTCATTTTTTCAAATAGTTTGCAATGCAAAGAAAGTTATTAATACAGGCTTATTTGTCATTGATGCAATTGCTTAATTGCCTAAGATTAAGCGTAAATATGACCTTGCCAAATACCTCCCTGTGAGAAAGCTATTTAAAGTATATTTAAATTTCGATATATACATTTTCAAGAAATAATTTCAATTCTCCTACCTGATCCACACAATTGCCTCCGGTGTTTTAAATTGTAATACCCCAATAAATCACATGCCAACAGAAACCGATGCCGGCCGAACGCTTGCTTGGCCTGGTGGTGAGTAGTTTTGATAAACACTGCGCTATAGACGACGACATTAATTCTGTCGGAAGGTGTACATATGTAGACAAGTACTTGGCAGAAAATTAGCTTAGTTGTCAGTTAAGCTTATAGTACATATGTATAGTATACTATACCAGTGTAATATGCTTTTTGTATACATATGTATACATCCACTTTAATATTTATATCGTATTATTCAGAATGATTTTCCTCTCGACAGATTTTGGTATTTTTGTTTACGTTCCTAGGGTCGTACACTGAGCTTGTAAGTGACGCTTGTTGCCGCTGACATTTGCTTGTGGTAGACAAAGTTCGTCTGTGATACGTTACTGTAGTCACTCGGGAATTGAATATTAGCTTATTAAATGGAATCCTCGAGATGAAAATACGAAAATAAAAATTCAATTGCGACTGCTGCTGAAATATACGACTACATACATATATTATTTGATTATTTTACATTCTACTAAAATCGCTTTAAGGTGAAAATTTTGATACGATCGGCGCTCTCTAGCTTTAATCGAGACATTTTATTTATATTTTATATTATATTTTATATTTTATATTATATAATTTATTTATATGATACAAACATAAATAGAATATTTGAATTAGTTTAAAGAAAGAGATAGAGAAATCGTTAATTTATGACTGAGTTGTACAATTCTTGATCTCATTCTCAAGAGTAATTAATAACATATGCACTCGAATAAATTTTCTGTTGAATGCAAATTCGAATAATTTAAAAACTCATATTATGTACATTACAGAATATCCAGATAAAACATCGATAATTAGGATAGTGAATTATAGGGATTTCAAAACAGTCACATATATGTATATGTAGGGTACTCTACTTGAGAAAGATAAATACAAGTTCCATGATAATACGAATAATAATTGAGAGTAGAAATATGCTAGCATACTTAACGCCAATGAAAAATTTGTACGATTTGAAAAACGTTGAGGTATTTTAATACATTTGAATATTCTTATATGTGCGTATGCATATTATGTTAAATTAGTTTAATAATATCTATTCCATATGTAAAATATGATATATAGAATATTTGTGATGGAGCAACCCTCTGTAATAACAAGCAGTGGATTATTTTCTTTGCTTCCTTTTTATCTCTTTGTTTTTCGTAAGAGTCTAATGTCAGATCCTGTGTTAAGGTGTAATAACACAGAGATTTGCTTTGAAATTCAATATGTAACAAATATTACTTGCATTTTTGAAAAAATCGGTAGACTTTTTTTGTTGAAAAATCTATCGTTTTGATTTGTATTGTAGCAATCAATTGTGGAGTAATAAATCAGGGTAAGCTACGAATGTTTCGTCACTGTAATTACTGACAAATGTATACATTTTGTTCGCTACAATACCGCTGCCTGCTAAAGGTAGTTGTTTCTGTTATATTCCATAAAAAAGACACCGCAGACGTTTAGTCGAATCAACGACTAGAGAAATATGACATTTATAAAAGACTGAGAAGAAAAGTTAGAGAATTAATAAGAGAACTAATAATAACAGCAAAAAGAGATAAATGGAAAATGTTTGGAGATAAGACGGAGAATGGCAGCAAAGAAAATCATAAACTGTTTCATAGGACATTAAACACATTAAGAAAGAATGACGCGTCGGATACACTCATAAAAATCAAAAGAAAGGATTAGTATATATATATAATCAGAATCCTTAATTACCGTAGGGGTGTAAAGGCAGAAAGGATTAGTACCTACTGATAGAAAATGAAGATGTACATAATAGCCAGTATACAAAGAATACTTTGTAAAAATGTTACAGAACGGAAATAATACAAATAATAAACCAAGATAAGAAAATGAATTATGGAGAGACGATGGAAATGGACAAAATAAAAACTGCATTTAAAAAAATGAAAAACGGGAAAGCACCAGTATATGACAAATTAAATTCAGAGATGATCAAGTATGCCGGACAAGAAGGAATCAATAAAAACATTGGAAATAAGAAAAATTCTCAGAAGATTGGCAGATAGCGCACAAAAATAACCTGATCACGAATGCATTTACCGTATATGTAGGTAGACCTGAGACATTTACGGATAATATAATAAAGAAATGTACAAGAAGAACAACAGCACTGCATGCGGGGTGGTGGAATCAGCAACGTAGTGATATTTCGGGGGTTTTGCACGACGACATACTATTCTGCTAAGAATAATCTATAGCAACTTAGACATATGGAGCACAATATTCAAGATGAAACTAAACATGGAATGAAGATTAAAAAAAAACAAAACAAAAATTATAGTGATAGAAGAAGAAAAAGTAAATATGAACCTAGGAAGAAAAGGGTACATAATGAAGAATACAAATAAGGTTAAACCATTACTGCACAATATATGTACAAGGACTTCACAAGTAGAACAGAAATAAAAAGAGCAACTACGATAAAAGTAGCTATGTATATAAAGCGATATACATACCGATATTGACTCACGGATGCTAGAGGGGTTGACAAAAAACCAAATTCAGATTATGAATTAGAGGAGTCACCAAAAATAACGTCTGAATGTATAAAATGAGGAGCATAGAGATAAAATAATACTAGGTGTAGGGTCAATGCTGTAATATATCGTCGTTAGTTGAGCTACTGCGGACACAACGTATGAAAGACGATAATCCGGTGAAGAGAGGAGACAAAAAGCCGGAAGAACAGAAAAACAATTGGACACCGTAGGACATAAAATGGAGCGATAGCGGAATTACATACGAAAAGGGCAACAACATGAACGCAAGCTAAAAGTTTAGCCACGGATAGAAAAGAATGAAGAAAATACATGTTATCATAAAGATAGAGAGATTCAGAGATTGTTATACCTCACATCTTCATACGGTATACTGTAATGTGAAAGTAGTAAATTTTGTAGCATTTACGGCACTGAAACCATATGTACTACGTATGTACCAAGTGATACGTAATTCAGACTTTTTCTGTATGCCTTCTAACTAGTATTTTAATTCGTGTATTTACAATATATTATAAAGATATAGAAACAGCTCTGCATACAGGTTTGACAAAAAAGTAGATAATAAAGAAAGACTATATTCCTCATGTGTAAAGAATTATTCAAAAGCACTGACGTAAGAAAAGGATGCACATAGTTTAGACCAGTATTAATTCAGAGTACCTTTTAGTAGTCTGAAATATATTTAGGAAATTAGGCAGAGCAACACAGCACTATGTGACCGATATACAGGGTTTCCTACGGAACTGGCTAGTTAGAAGTTTTCGAACTTAACAAAACACTTCAGTTTTGAAAGTGGGTTCGCAATAATTTGGTACTTACTTTCTTCATAAAATATTTTCAAGTTTCTTGCACTTCCGGTTAACCGGAAGTCGCCACAAACTTTGTTATTTCAAATAGAACATCCTATATATTATTACGTTTTTAAATTCAGCATGAAATTCGATGACGATTACAACTAGGGTTTCCTATACCAGTCTTCAACGGTTTCTAAGATATGTATTACGATTTTTATAAAAATGTTGATATTTACATCGTTAGACTTATATGATTAATTCTCACTTAATATAAGTGCCCGATGTCTGATATTTTAAAACTGCCAAATAGTGACATTGTCCCACTAAAAAGTATTAACATTCTTTCTGTATATCATAAAGGGTGTTCAAAAAATTATGATATATGAAACAATTTTTAAAGTTGTGAAGCTCATTTTTTTCAAATGGAACATCCTGTATATATTGACGCTGTTGGGCGCAGAATTGAATTCTACATCGATTTGCTGTAACACTCCCTATACCTATCTCCAATAGTTTGCTGCCTATTCCAATTTTATTTATTAATGCTTTCAAATTGCGAAATAATATTTTATCTGGTAAGCTATGGCTTTGATATTACAGTAGATTATTGTTTTTAGGACCTATTATTGTTGTAGTCGTTGACCGTTACGTATTTTGTGTCAGATAAGTATACATTATTGTGTAATTTATAAACAAAAGAGAATGGAAAATATTGTACTTTACTCCAATCAGGATATTTTAAATTTATGCTGCTTCTAAAAATTTGAATATTTTCTGTACAAACTTTCCGGAGGAGAGATGAAGTGAAAAGAAAGGAATTGTGTGAGACAATTTTCGTTTGAATTCAAGAATATCAATTTTTGTGTCTAAAATAGTTTGAAATGACGAATCAACATTCAGTCGAGAGGAAAAAACAAACAGAAGAAACAATCATTGTTTACCGATATGAGATGTGCATAAAGAATTTCAGATTATTCGCAGTACTTTTTCCTGAAGTACCTACTAGTGTTCGATCAAGCGAAAATAGAAATGCCAGAGGTCTCGCATGTTAAGACTGCCAAATAGTGACACTGTTTCAAATACTATAGTTGAGTAAACTCCAATATTTTTCATTATTTTGCTTATAAATTACACAATAATGTATACACACCTCACACAAAATACGTACCTAACGGTCAACGATTACAATAATAATGGTTTCTGAAAACAATCATTTATTGTAATGTCAAAGTCATAGCTTACTAGACAAAATATTAATCCGCCATTTGGAAGCATGAATAAATAAAATGGGAATAGGAAGCAAACTATTGAAGATAGGTATAGGGAGTATTACAGCAAATCAATGCAGAATTGAATTCTGCGCCCAACAGCGTCAAAATATACAGGATGTTCCATTTGAAAAAAATGAGTTTCACAACTTTAAAAATTGTTTGATATACATATCATAATTATTTTAACACCCTGTACGATATAAAGAAAGAATGTTACTACTCTTTGGCGACATAATGTTAGTATTTGTCAGTTTTAGAATATCAGACCTCTGGCACTTATAGTAAGTGAGAATTAATAAAAACAGTATAACGGTGTAAATGTCAACATTTTTATAAAAATCGTAATACATAATTTAGAAACGGCGGAGGATAGGTATAGGAAACCCTCGTTGTAATCGTTATAGAATTTGATACTGAATTCAAAAACGTAATCATATATAGGGTGCTTTGTTTAAATTAACAAAGTTCGTGGCGACTTTCGGTTAACCGGAAGTGCAAGAAACTTGAAAATATGTTAGGAAGAAAGTAAGTATCAAATTACTACGAACCAAAAACTCTCAAAACTCTAGTGTTTCGTTAACTGCGAGAACTTCTAACTGGCCAGTTCCATGCGAACCCCTTATTTACTAAAAGTATCATAAGTATATGTATTCCTATGACCTTTTATATCTACTTATATTATTTTCTTGATATTTTTTTTCCATTTGTAAGTCAATTGACACACTATAATTGGATTAAAGATCTAATTTATTTATTTGGAATAAATTAGATGATGTGAGTTGTTGACATTTTTTGGATAAACTTTTTGGAATTTTTTTCGGACCCTTGCTAGTTTGTACTGCTATATTTAATACTAAATTTATAGAGCAAAAAGTTGACGTTAAAGTAAGAAATGCTACAGAACTTGACAACAAAATAATGCATATGGTACTACGTATTTCAAATCTGGGATACAATAAAGTACTGATATTCTTTAGATTTTATTTTTTATTGTATTGGGAAGAATATTCGAAGTTGATTGATGAAATGCTTGCTGCGCGCAATGTCCAACCGAGAATTAGTCATTCAAATAGGTGAGGCAATGGTATAGTAATTAGATATATGTATGCGTATTAGGTCTAAAAGTAAAAAGGACTGTTTTGAAATAAGAACATAAAATTAGTTTTTTCGGTATAATTGATTTATTTTATTTAAAATAGAGCCATTCCGCTTTAATGTGCTGATTTGCACGACTTATCCCGTATAAGGCCCAGTGACCTATTGTATGTCTGTGTAAAAAGTTTTAGGCGTGCATCCTAGGGTTAATAGTATTCCAAATTAGAATTTTAGAGCGTTGGCCGGCATGGCTCTTAGAATGTTGGGTCACGCCTTTTGCATAACCGGGACGCCAGCATAACGCATTCCATTCATTGGTAAATGACGTTTTCGGAAGAGATAAAAATCGCACAATCCCAGATCTGGCGACTATGGTGAATGGTTAAAAAGTAAAATGCGATCTTTTGTCAAATAATCGGTCGATCGATGAGAATGCATTATTGTTCAGCAAACACCAATGTCAGCAAACACCAATGCCCTTCCTCACCATATTCTGCAAATTCTATCAAATATTTGACATTCCCAATTCCTTTTCTATAAAACGCAACTATGATTTTGGCTGAATTTTGACAAAATCACCCACATTTCGATACTCTCTGGCGTAATCACGAATTTCGGCTGGTCAACATGTGGGTCGTCATGTCTTCACGAACTCTACCGCGAGATAAACACTCATCATCATAAACTTGTTGCGTCAATTGAAACGTTTCGCTAAATGATTTCCGAGTTTGAAACAAAACTTAATATTAGCTCTTTCTTCGATGCTGATTGTTGTACCGATAACAAAAACATACTGGCATTTGAGACGCTATAACTCCGCTTTCAGTAAACCAACTGTCAAATTTTTACTAGAAGTTGGTAAAGAATATCTCATTCGAAGCTACATATGGTGTTTACTTTGAAACAGACTGTATATTATACCATTCACTTATGTTTCACCTGATTTTTAGCAATTTTTATAGAAATGCGCCGCATTTAAAAGGTGATACAAGAAGGTTCCATGGTAGTAAGCCTATTTATTGTAAGTAAATAACACTGTAGTTTGTACATACCTTATAGGTACATACTGATAATTTTGGTATAAATTCAAGAGCGAGGAATTAATGCGGTCTTAGTTGGTCACATTCTGTTTAAGAAAGCTCTGTTGTTCGGAAATTTCTTAATTCAACTATGTGCGCTATGACACTCGCTATTTTCTTCTGTGTATTTATGCCGCTGATTATGTATCGTATTGTATTATGTCCCCTAATTACGTGCTTGAAAATAATATGTGCAAAGTGGAAGAGTATGTAGTTTTAAAACAGACGAGGCGGTAGTCGAAACTAAAATCGATAGGTAGCGCAGATTTATTTTGCCACTGAACTGCGTTTGTTCGCCGGTTATTCACAATTGCGCCAAATTGCCTTCTAGTGCTCGTTTATATGCAAAGTTTGAGTGAGATCGACACAACGAACTTTACGTTATGTTGCCAGCTGTATTTGCAAACCTAAAGGGGCCGAGATGGCCAGTGTGGTTATTTTATTAAAACAAGAAGAAGAATTTTGTTTGTATAAAAGAATAGTTTAGAAGTGATAGCGACCGAAGTATCAAAATGTTATTATTTTTTTAGTTAACCCTACTTTCTCCACGTGTGCCTGCAGCCTTAAAATTACACAGATTTATAAACTGTTTAATTATTATTATTAATTGGGCAAAGGATATGTTTTAAGAACTGACATAAATTTTAATAAAGTTTCCTATAACAGAAGGTATGTACACCTGGATGCAAAGGTATCCGGACACGTACCGACAGAGAAACACCTGCCGCACAATATTTTGTTTCGTACGGTATACTGACACTCTGCTTATTCGGATATTCGGTATATACATACTTATACACTAATTGTAAGTGCTGATGAATGGTTAAGGACATGCTGAAGTATCTTAGGGGTGGGCAAAAATTAAGAAAGATCGTATACATTTTTTTATTCGGTACTCATGCCACAAAAGTTAAAAAGATGTTTATACGTGAGCATAGATTGTTTATTAGTTAAGCAGTTATTATTAAACTTTTATTATCAGTAATAGTGGTCCTTAAGATTAATATTCTTGTATGAATGCAACTAGGTTTTCTAGTAAAGTCATATTAGCATTGCAGGTAGAGCAAAAAATTATTAAGAAAAGATGTTGTTAATGACAAACACAATACGAATGCAAAGTTGCGTTGGAAAATTTTAATATGGAAATTTTACTACGTTTTGTATGAACTTGAAAAAATTTTCAATTGGATAGGTCGACGTTCAGGATGTGTCGCGTTGACTTCTATAGCAGCCTCTCGACAGGAACGTACATTATCACCAGTAAGTCGAATAATTTCTATCTTTTCAGGAACCGTTGTTCATTCATTACTAATCTAACAACAATAGCAGGAACAAGGAAATTGCGTTGGCTACTTTCCTTGACATCGAGGGAGCCTTTGACAGGGCGTCCTTCTCGTCGATGGAGAGAGCCTTGCAAAGGCGCGGAGTTGAGCCACAAATCAGACGGTGGATCAGCTCCATGTTAAGAAACAGGATGGTTCAAGTTTCACTGAACCTCTGCACGGTAAAAGCATCGGTGGCAGCCGGTTGCCCACAAGGCGGAGTGCTGTCTCCGTTGCTATGGTGCCTAGTGGTGGACGACCTGCTGCACGAACTTCGGGCGGCGGGTTTCCACGCACAGGGTTATGCCGACGATATCACCATCATGGTCTGCGGTAGGTTTGGGGGCGTAGTATCCGAAAGGATGCAAGTCGCCCTCAGACTCGTAGAGAGATGGTGCCAAAGGGAGGAGCTTAGCGTCAACCCCAATAAAACTAAAATGGTCCCGTTCACATGGAAAAGGAATCTGTCCGAACTCCGATGCCCGACCATCCTCGCCTCCAGGATACCAATATCCGGCGAGGCGAAATATCTGGGAGTGATCTTGGACGCCAAATTGACGTACAAATCACACCTGGAAAAAGTGTCAAACAAAGCGATGAGATCCTTTTGGGCCTGCAGAGCAATGTTTGGTAAAACGTGGGGGCTGAAACCTAAAATGGTGCATTGGCTGTACACGAAGGTCATAACACCCTCAATAACTTACGCGTCACTGGTCTGGTGGCACAAAGCTAGCCTGGGGTACGCGGTAAGTGCCCTGAGCAAAGTTCAGAGGATTGCTTGCCTGGGCATCACGGGGGCCATGTCCTCGACGCCGACGGCGGCCATGGAGGCCCTTCTGGGTCTCCCTCCGCTGCACCTGGCGGTATGGTCGGAGGCGGCCCTGGGGGCCTACAGGTTAAAATGTAGTGGATGCAAGGGCGTTACTGGCAGGACCGGTGACCATACTGGCATCTTCACCTACATCGAAAACACGGTGCCACTGTCCGTTAGGTCGGACAGGATCCCGCCCATTTTTAGTTTCACTAGAAACTACAAAGTAGTTATCCCCACCAGGGAGACTGCTACTACCGACATCCGCAAACACAAGCAGAGGCTTCAACGCTGGTTTGTAGATGCCTCCAAAATGCCAAATGGCACGGACATTGGAATCTGGAAGGAGGGGGCGCTAGGTGGTGAATCCATCAGCCTAGGATGCTCCCCCTCCGTGTTCCAGGCTGAAATCATAGCCATTCAGACGTGCGCGGAAGGAATCTTGACCTCCTCGCACGGGAACGAAGTGGTGGAAATTCTATCGGACAGCCAAGGAGCCCTCAAGGCCCTGCAAGCTGTCAAGTTCGATTCCGTGGTAGTCTTGAACTGCCACAGAAAGTTGAAACAACTGGCGGAACTTCACAGCGTCACGCTGAGATGGGTGCCAGGCCACTCCAAGATCAGGGGGAACGAAATTGCTGACGGGCTAGCCAGAGCAGCCAGTGAACGACCACTCATCGGTCCAGAACCGACGTGTGGGAGTTCCTATGGCAGTGTCAAGGCTTTCGTCAGAACACAGCTCGCTGCCAGACATCAGTCCCACTGGAGGGGACTCGCTGGAATGAGACACTGTAGAATCCTGGGGGTTCATCCGTACCAGGATAGGCTTCGTAAAGCCGTTTCTATGAGCAGGCCCAGGTTGAGAAGGCTTACAGGCATCCTGACTGGGCACTGCACACTGAACAAACACCTGTTTCGTATGGGCTTAGTTAACTCTCCTCGGTGCAGGAGCTGCGGAGACGCGGAGGAAACTCCCCTGCATCTCCTTTCCGACTGCCCTGCATGGGACATAGAAAGGCGGAGCTACTTTGGGGTCGACAGATTCGACGAACCCGGACTAGAGAAACTAACTCTCGACCAGTTTGCACACTTTCCCTCACTGGTGCAACTGGGCGGGGGGAGTTAAACGATATGGGGGCACAATAGGTCTTTTTTGGCCGAGCGGCCGTTTCGGGGTCACCTGCCCATGGGGGAAAAAAAAAAAAGAAGAACAACAATAGCATGACACTTTAGTAAATATTTCGAATATTTGACGTTTGAAATAATTTCCAATTGTTTTGATTCGTTTATACTAAAAACTACCGATTGTTTGCTCTATCTTCAACGCCAATATGACTTTACCAGAATCCCTACTTTTTATTGTAATCATTGGCCAGATATAGATTCCAACTAAAAATCAATTGTACAAAAATATTAATCTTAATGGTCACTATCACTGATAAAGGTTTAATAAGAATTGCGTAATTAATAAATAATTTATTTGGTTGTCTTTATGTGAACTGAAACACACTATATGTATCTACACAAATGTGAGTCTATAAATGACACACGCGATTCCGTACTAACTTCAACTGTAGCATTGATGAAAAGATTGGTGTTTATCACTAATGTTACTCTGGAATATTTGTATCTAACGTGTTATAATATATAACAAACAACAATCGATGATACGGTCATTAATTAAGAAAGAAAGAAAGAATTGAGAAATACAAAACATTTTGAAATTTAAATCGATTAATTCAACAAAATAAAACAATATCGTCACATACATACATACATACGATATAGAATCTTGTTAAATCAGGGCCATTCACATTGTCAAAGTTTATGGACAGGAAAACCAATCGAATTCCAAGGTACAAGGACTGAAGTATTATTGAGGTATACACTGCAAATACAGTTAAAAGCAATTCTTGAAGTATTGAATAAAGCCTAGCTAGTCAATTTTAGCGAGCCAGCTATGAGTTAAAACATTTTTGTACTGAATAATTATAAACTAAAGAAAAATTAGTACCTTACAGGTATTCAAATTTAGCTTCCGAATCATCACTCTAATCAGCAACTACAATTTCTAGCAACTTGCACCACTTCCGCAAGACACTTACTGTACGTAGATCACTGCACTCATTCGCCTGTATCGTATTAGCTATCAGAATAATAACGATCTTTTTTTATGAAACTCAATGTACTTCGAGAACCTTTAAAGACAAAATTAAAGAAAACCGGCTGCATTATCAGGACTTTGCTTGGACGCTGCATAATGGCAATGTTTCGGTTCACAGATTAGCGATTTGTCAACGAACAATTGAAGAATGAGCAGTAATGATTATGGTTAAGGCCCCTACTCTCTTGACATTGCTTCATCTGACTTCCATTTGTTTCCTGAAGTAAAAAAAGAATTGGCAGGTCGAATATTTGAGTCGCATTTAGAGCTCGACAACATTATGATGGGTATACTAAACAGATTATCAAAAAATTGTTGCTCAGAAGTTTATGACAACTGGATAAAGCAATGGGATAAGTGCGTTGGACAGAATGGACGGTACTGAAGGATATCTGTTGAATTTTTTTTTATAAATGTTTTTTATGGGAAAAGAAAATCTACAAGATGGCTTATGTAGTTTTATTCTGTACTGACTACCTAATAATTATGTTTATTAGGAATAACGTACAAACAGTAAAAAAACCGTTGACAAACTGACAACTGACAACTTACAACATAAATATACATAGCAACTAAACTATATTTTGGTATGCAATCTAGCATAATGTATGAGTGCAGGATATCTATCAACCCAATACTCCCTCGTATTCTGTGCTCATACATATGTAAAAATATAATTAAATACATATTCTCATTTTAAACAAGAAAACAAATAATCTAAATGACAAAGAACTTGAACCTTATCGTTCATTTGTACACATTCCTAAATTATTTCTGTGAGTAATAAATTTGTTGTATACAAGTGCTTTTATAAATGGATCAGCCAATTGCTGATTACTTGAAACATACTGTACCCTTTTTTTCATTATTGATATATCTTTCTCTCACAAATTTATATCTAATATCAATGTGTTTTGTACGTTTGTGAAATACAGGGTTTTCTATTAATTTAATGGCACTCTGATTGTCAATACACAAGCACACAGATTTAACTTCTTTTTCACTTATTTCATTTAACAGCTGCTTGAGCCAAACTGCTCCCTTTGTTGCTTCCGATGCTGCAATAAATTCTGCCTCCGTTGTTGACAAGGCCACACAGATTTGACGACGACTGCTCCATGTTACTGCACCACTTGCTAATTTCAAAACATATCCGGTGGTTGATTTTCTGGTGTTGACATCACTTGCGTAGATAATGCCATTCTGACAGTATCAAATCTGGCAGTTGGTGCGTAAGTTTCCTGGTAATCTTCTCCTTTAATCTGACTAAAACCTTTTGCACACAGTCTTGCTTTATATCGTTCAACATCGCCACTCGGCTTCTTCTTCACTCTGAAAACCCATTTACAACCGATAATGTTCTTATCGTCTGGAGTAGGTACCATTTCCCAAATGTCATTCCGATCTAGAGCGCTTAACTCTTCGTCTATTGCTTTATGCCAATTAATCGAATCACTTGATTTCATCGCTTCTTCATATGTTTGTGGTATGTCAGTTTCAACAAGGTTTAGTTCATATCTTTTAGGTGGTTTAATATTTTTCCGTGGACGTAGATTTGGTATTTGTTCTAATTCGATTTCTTCCGAATATTCTTCTTCTTCTTTATCACCACTACGTTCACTCGCTATATCTTCATTGCCTTTTACATTTGCATTTTCAAATTCAAATGACATATAACTTCTGTTTGGATCTTTATCACTTTCAACATCTTCAACAAAAATTACGTTTCTGGATATAGTTATCTTTTTACTTACAGGATCAAATAGTCTGTAATTGTTTGATTCTCCATCATAACCAACTAAAATTAATTTTCTGCTTTTGACATCTAGTTTACTTCTTCTTTGGTCAGGTACGTGTGTGTACGCTTCACTCCCAAACACTCTAATATGTTCCAAATCAGGTTTACGTCCTGTCCAAGCTTCAAAAGGAGTTTTCTTAGAAATTTGAGTATTGGGTGTCCGATTCAATACATACAATGCACAATTAACAGCTTCAGCCCATAAATATGGTTCACAATTTCCACCATGCATCATCGAACGTGCACTTTCAACAATTGTTCTGTTTTCTCTTTCTGAACGAGCATTCTGTTCAGGAGTATAAGGTGCTGTCTTCTCATGAATTATGCCTTTGTTTGATAAGAATGTCTGTAAAAACTGGTTTACATACTCTGTTCCACCATCGGTATGTAACACTTTAATCGTATATCCAAACTGATTCTTTACTAAATTGTAAAATTTCTTGAAACATTCAACTACATCGCAACATAACTTTCTTCATTTATTATTTTAATGTCAGAAAAATATTCCCTTTTGTAACACATATGTGCGGAGGCGCCGCTATCCAACAACCAGCAGTTTTCTTCAGATGCGTTCCGAAACATGTCATCTGTTTCCACTTGAAATGCATAAGACCGGCTATTTGAATTACTCCGCTTTGTATTAACTTTCTTCTTATTCCAACAGTTTCGTGCTATGTGTCCTTTCTTGTGACAATTATAGCATATTACTTCTTCTTTCATTTCATGGTTCTTCTTACTTTCCATATCTTTCTTCTTGTATTTTAAATTTTCATTTCCTCTTTTAACTGTTGCTAGCGCTATTTCTGATTCTTCTACAGCAGACAAGTTACTTTCTTCATCTAGGAGTCGCGCTGTGAGATTTGCAATTGTCTGTTTCGTTTCATCTAGGGACAACCATGCTTGTCGAAAGCTCCTGTACTTACTTGGCAAACTGCTCAGTATTTTGTTCATTATTGCTGCAGCACTGATGCTATCTGCTGATTCTTTTATTTGTCTAGCTAGGTTCTCTATTTTAGCTATATGTTGAGCTATCCTTTGGTTGCTATCCATTTTATATTGATGGAACCTTTCATGAACAAGTAATTTGTTTGTCTCCGTCTTCTGCTCGTAGATAGAGTCTAGTTTTTCTATTATCTCTTTTGATGTATCACAATTCTCAATAAGAGTAATTTGATTGTAGTTCATTGCGGAAGTTAAAAGAAACATGGCTGTGGCGTCCTTTTTAGACCATTCTTCTTGTTGCCTTTTCGATTCCTGTATTGTATCATCTACTGGAGGTTTTTCTTTTTTAGTAATTTCGTGGAGTCCTTTCGCTTTTAAAGCGCATCTTATTAGAAATTTCTATTGATGGTAGTTATTTCCATCAAATTTGTTCAAGGACAAAACATCAATTCGTTCCGCCATCTTATACTATGCACGACGCACGTTGCAAACTTGTTGCACTGATTTTCCTTCCTTCTATGTTTTAGCACTACGCGTACTCTGGGCCCTTAACCTTTTATGGGAAAAGAAAATCTACAAGATGGCTTTTGTAGTTTTATTCTGTACTGACTACCTAATAATTATGTTTATTAGGAATAACGTACAAGCAGTAAAAAAACCGTTGACAAACTGACAACTGACAACTTACAACATAAATATACATAGCAACTAAACTATATTTTGGTATGCAATCTAGCATAATGTATGAGTGCAGGATATCTATCAACCCAATAATGTTTCATTATTATACTGTAGAACCAGTCTCGATAGACCCTCGTACAGTACTTTTGTAAAATTGCGGATAAATTCGGTGATAATATACATATACACAGTGCCAAAAACTAATCATTGAATTTCTAATAAATTTATCCGCTAACTTACTGTATAGTACTAATCCCGAGCAATTCACATATGTATATGAAGCAGCATATTATATTATTATAAATTCACATATACTATTAGAAGGTATGTATAAATGTTGGATACTAATCTTAAGACATATTTCATTCAAAAAACGTTGGTATGTTAAATATGTTACCAATAATAATCATTTTATGATAACCGCAAATTAACTTGTAGTTATGCATTCCTTATCGATTTGAAGTAGTCGAAATACCCAGGGCAAAAACCAATACGCTGTAGTTGCTTCAAGTTATTATGAAAAACGATGACCATTATAAACAGACGAATTTTCTTTCAGCAGATGGTAATCTTCAATTATGCTTTGTAATTTTATGAAATGCACGAAAGCAAGTACAATAGCTTATGTAGTGGTATAAAATAACATAAAACTGAACGGAATATAAAGTCAATGTGAAAAGAACTTCTTGTAATTGTGTAATTGTGTATTGTAGTTCTTGTACTTGCAGCTGCACTCCTGACAAACAAGCAAAGCTAAAATAATTATGTCGTAAACGGACCAAAATTTTATTGAGTAAGTAAATAAGTTTACTCATAAGTCTCTACTAAGAACTTTAACTATGGGCCATACTCAGTTCCCGAAGCAGCTTTAGTTGGACAGTTAATACCTGAACTCTAGATCACTATCACCCACAGGACACCAAACACTTGGATAAATGCCAACGCGTTTCGACAGCAATGCTGTCATTATCAAGGCGATAATAAAACTAAATAAATTGACAACAACCACTTAACAGGAAACCTAAAAATTACACGTAAACAAACACCAGCTGTTTCGCATCATTAACTTCGCATTAACGAAAACAATGACGAATGTGGAATAGGACCATTGTCACTGTTCATCAAACACGACTTGTTTTTGTAAATCTCCAAACTTTCAAAAACATTTAGAAATTTACAATTACTAATCGGTCTAATTAATTTTACATTAGAATGATCAATATTATGATCGTTTTCGAAAATATGTTGGGCAACGCTGGACTTCTCAATTCTGTTATGTTTAAGATTAGCCATATGCTCCTTGAACCTAGTTGAGATGGAACGCCTTGTTTGCCCAATATATTTTTGATTACAATTTTTACAACTAATTTCATAAATCCCCGACTTTTCCAGAGGCTGTACCTTATCTTTAGGGTTACCGATCAGACTTCTCAAATTAGTGCCTGAACTGTAAACCGTCCCAAGATCCAGCCCCTTGAAGATTTTACTCAAACCTTTAGTTATAGAGGGAGCAAAAGGGAGGGTAACAAAAGGTGTGTTAGTGACTTCTTCTCGAAAAGTCGTGGATTCTTTCAAAAAATTCCTATAATTAAACTTCCTAATTAATTTATAAATAATTTGAGGTTGGAAACCATTACACCTGGCTCCATGTTTAATGACTTCTAGCTCTTTCTCGTACCTAACCTTGTTCAAGGGAAAGGTGAGCAATCTATGAACCAAAAAATTCAGACTTGCCATTTTGTGTTGGGCACAGTGATGGGAGTCTGAAGGAATGTAGCGAAGTGTACTGGTTTCTTTCCTATATACGTCAAATTCTAAACAATTCTTATTTCTAATAACTAAGGTATCTAAGAAAGGTAGCTGACCGTGTTCCTCTTTTTCATATGTAAATTTTATGGTTTCAAACCGATTATTTAAACTGTTAATAAAATCGTCAATATTACAATTCTTGGTGTCGAAAATCGCGAAAATGTCATCCACATACCTTAGCCAAACCCTAGGAAAATATTCGCCCGACGATTCTAAGTCCTTTTCAAATCGGCTCATGAAAAGGTTAGCTAAAAAGGGTGACAAGGAGTTACCCATTGCCGTCCCTTCCTGCTGTTCGTAAAAACTACCGTTGAATTGAAAAATATTCTGCTTCATACAGATGTCAGTTAGGCGAATATATTCCTCGACGCATTGTTGGCTCAAATCGTTTTGAATCAACAAGTCCTTCAGGTATGTCAAGGTCTCTGGAATCGGTACGCTAGGAAAAAGGGAACTAACATCAAATGAAATTAATATTTCGCTCTCCAGCAACTGAATATTTTGAATTGCTTTAATGAATTCTAATGAATTTTTGACTGAAAAACTGGGTTGCTGTATGGGCAAATTATTAAATTCACTGGTCAACCATTTGGAAAGCTTGGAAGTCGGTGCATCGATCGCCGACACAATAGGTCTCACCGACTTACCAGGTTTGTGAATTTTGGGTAAGCAATATAACTTCGGGATAACAGGATTGGAAACATGTAGCCTACGTCTAATGTCGGTAGTGACAAGGTTGTTGCATGCTTTAAACACATTATTTACGTCTCTAATCATTTTCGGCAAAGGATTTTTACTAAGTGATTTATAAGGACCACTACTCAATAAGTCCTTGACCCTATCGTAGTAGTCCTCTTTATCTAAAATAACAACCTTGTTCCCTTTGTCGGCTTTCAAATAAAAACAATCTTTTTCTCGCAAACTTCTAATGATTTTAATATACTCGG
>SMLS01065195.1:0-18906 GCA_004785975.1 Popillia japonica
AATAATTTAATCACTTCATCACTCATGAATTTGATTAAATTAAATTAAGATCTTGACTAAGTTTTCTTCCATGTTTTTCCCTAGTCCTTGAACCGAATTGTTAGAGCTTGATAAATCATACATTCATATAAGAATCATTAGTCTTATGATAAAAAATTCAGAACTAAATTGATTTTTAATCGAATATAATTCTGTTTGACCTAAAAGTGGAACAAATATATTGAATAAGATTGTATTAGTTGTATGTATATTGTAAATTGTCAACCCCAATAGATTACATTGCATTCTATAAACTCTTATTGCACACAATTCAGCAACAGCAAGAGCAGTATGTATATTTGACTGCTGAAAGCTTTACTTTTTTGCTATATTTCGAGATAGAGGCAACACTGGTAAAACCAAATATTCGCTTTCATTATCGAGACAATAAAGCTTTTCCTATACGAGAAAAGTACAATTGGTAATTACAACTTTTATTTATAGGTCTAGTCTACATACGTAGCATTCTTGGTTTGAAATGGCGTTCCATTCACCGTAAAGTATATCATGTGGGATTAATGTTAACAGCATGCGTTTGAAAAGTGGAATTATTTTAATTGGTTCGCCGGCAGATAAATCCATAAAAAGTATCGAGATTGAACGAAATCTCCGCGTCATTTCCCATGTGTTAAAGGTTAATGCCGGTGAAACTTGGCCACTCATATGTATAAGGTGTGATTGTATCTGATCCTGGAGTAATTATTTTAATTACAATATATAATTAAATTGTTAATGTGGAATACATGATCCGCAAAACAATCCTCTTTCTCCGTATAGAACTAGCGTGCGTTGAGGCGGGGAAATTTTTGCTTTGAGTTTCTTCCGATATTGATAAGCAATCAATGTTATAAGCCTACGAACGGCGTTTTCGAAAATAAATTTGCTTACTAATTAATTGTTATGGTGAAAGTAATAATTAGATTGGACCATTTATCAGTACATGTTTTGTTATCGTCTCAATGTATTTTCATCCGTTTCCAATTGGTGAAAATGAAAGGATTGCGTTGATAAAAAACATTTTGTTCTTAATTTGTTTTACTAAGTTGTTCGTAGTATTAGATATACAAGAGCCGTGATTAATATACGCAATTCACTGCTATTGGTGAGACTGTTAATTCGGATTTATACAGTTGTCAGATTCTGAGATAATTTTCGGTTATTTATACATATCCCCTTTTGTGCATTAATTATATACCTATACAGGTAAATATATCATTTATGATTTTTGTCGTTGCTCAATTCGATCCATATTATACATTTCCGGGTAGACAAATACATCTTCCTGCTTTGTAGACCTTTGGTTACGTGTATAGTGGTGCTTGTGTATTCTTCCAAGAAAATACTTTGGAAACTAGTAACATCTTTAGGAATATTTCTTGCAGGTCGGCTTGCCTTCTGTAGTATTCTACACGTTTTAAGCTAATCACAACGAAGTCAAATATACCAGCAGGACTAGATATCGTTAAAAGTCATATTTTAGTGGCTATCAAGTCCAATTGAATATTCTTCTTTCAATCAAGTATTTCGTGGTTATGGTACAAAAATTAGAAATAATTATGGACACAGCCTACAAGCGTGTACATTAAAAAGCATCACTACACTTTTTCTGGAATTACCATTACGAAATTACTACAAAAAGCGCTAGAAATCATTACCATCAGACTGTTTTGCATGGAAATCTCAGCTCACACCTATTTGCAATCTGTTCTTGCTATCCGTTTTGATGGTTTTTGAAGTATAGAAACAGTAGTATTATCTACATTCCAGATGTGGTGTTTCTATGTATGTTGCTCTAAAATGTTAGAAAGGTTACTAACTGTTACACGTGTTGTTGCTTTTAGTATATAGATTGACGCACCTCGATAAATTCTAAATTATTGGCAAGCCGTTTCTGAGAAATGTTGAAACCATATATCTAAAAGGTAAGCTTTTAGATCATTCCCAGGCTGTATAAAACTTTTAAGCAAGCAATATCCACACCAAACACATTGCTGCCAAATGTCATGAAATTTATGTAGTCTATTGTCCAAAGTCACATTATTTCCATTCTTTTTAAATGCTTCAGTAGAGAATTCTTATCTGTGAATTTAATTTTTTATATAAGTAAACTTGCACGATAACTTAAATTCTCTAGAAATGGTACATAAATAGTTCTAAAAATGTTATGTTAGTCATAATGACTTAGTAGATCAAATTTTCGAGTATAATGTGCGCCAAAAAGTGTAACAATTGTCCGTAATCTTTCCACAGGAATAAAATAACCCCACATATGTGGATAGTATGTAATATCTATGAGTCCTAACTTATAGAGAGAATAATTATGCAATAAGTAAATTTCCTTCAAAGCTAATAGGCTGACGAAATGTCTACCATATTTTAGAATTCAGAATATTGCCAACTGTAATTTGGAAGGATTGTATCACTATCAACAATGCTGAAAATGGAGGCCAAAATTCTTGTCTTTAGAACAATAGGTTGTGAAGTAGAACAAGTAGAAATAGACACTGTTTAGGGTAGGAGATGGGTTGAGATAAGGTAATCTTTATGCTACGGTGTCATGGTCTGTCTGTCACCTAGGTACATATATGGGGGAAGTGTAAACACTTTAACGATTATTTAATAAAGACAGATAGTAGTGGTGGACATGTTAGTATCTAACGAAAAAGTTTAATAGACTTTTCAAGGAATTGTTAAAATATCAGGAAAGTTGGGAAGCTGGGAAAGAATAACTGAACAGTTTTTCCCAAGAGATAAAGCTGGAGACAATAAGTAAGTGAAGACGTGGTAGGAAAATATTGCTAACGATTATACCTTAGAAAACATTGAATACAATGATTATGACATCGGAAAAAGTGAAGAATGCTTTTTAAGAAAATGGTTGAACAAATACTTATTCGATTTGAATGTGAACGAGACGTCCATCAAACGAACAGAGAGAAAGAACGATATCTTTACATTTAGTTCTTATTTAGATTGTATTAGATGCTCAATTGTCCAAACTAAACAAATTCCTATTTAAACCTATACTAACAGCTTCCACAATAGTTAATTAATAATCCCCTTTGGTAAACCAAACACATCCCATGTTGTACGAGAGCGAGGGTTGGCATTGAAAGTTCTGTTTAATACTGCAGAATGTTTTCGAAACCTATTCCCGATCAACGTTATGCATGGACAACTTTTACGAGTTAATGCAATTTAAGCGGGAACAACCGCGTGTCATCGCGAGGGTTTCAATTGTAGGCTGCAGGAGACTGCACAGACTATTGTCACGCGATATCGTGCCTTGCGCTGAAAATTCCGATTATTGAGGTTGACAATTTCATATATCTACTGAAGGGGAGTTGAAATTTATCGAGCCTCTGGGGATCGTAACGATTATATGGCGATATTGAGATTATAAAATTATTTTCCAACGTAGTAAAAAGTTTCATATATTTCGGGTATTAAGTTTTAAAGTCATTT
Organism: Popillia japonica; assembly: GCA_004785975.1. Taxonomy (NCBI): domain Eukaryota; kingdom Metazoa; phylum Arthropoda; class Insecta; order Coleoptera; family Scarabaeidae; genus Popillia; species Popillia japonica. Next base: position 3,505 of record SMLS01065195.1, read on the forward strand.
TAATTCTTAACATTCACAAACAGTTACTGTCTAATCGAAGGCTGCGTTAGAAAGCTGGATAATCTTTCCCTCTTTTCTGTCAGTTCCAAGGTACGGAATCTTTAAGGTGGTGCTTTAATAATAGTTTCTAACGGTGGCGTTCAGTTATTTATTAGTGGGTTCTATTATATTCTAGTAGGTAATTTAACAACAATTTTTGCTATAATGTGCAGCTTACGCCTACGTTTAGTGGCAATTAAATCAGGTGGCTAGTGTAGTATTAGACATTAATATCGCTCTCACACGACCGATAGAATACAAATGGGCAAGTATGTTCTTGAAGCTCAAAAATAACCCGTGAATAGCAGCGAATATGCATTTAAATTGAATGCACTCAGATATTCAAGTTATTTAATTATGATTAGTCGGCCGGTCACTTGAATTCCGCGTTCTTTAGCGCAATTCAGTGTGGAAAGCGAACTGTATTGCATCTGGGGATTGGTACAGCCTACAGTTGTTAATGAACCGCGCCATGCGTTTTGATTTATGTCGCTCCTTTGCAAGTACCTTGAGTATCTAAATTTGCGTACATATATTGCACTTGTGGTGCTAATTCTTTCATTTATCATTTCAGCAGAGTATATTACTCGCTTTGTTATTGTGGTCTACACTGTATCTATGTAGTGTAGATTAGGGCTGGGCGATACCGGCATTTTTGGTATCGGGTAACGATACCAATCGAGGTATCGATACTTACCGATGTATCGGTTCCGTCCGCGGTATCGATACTTAGGTATCGTAGGTATCGATACCTAGGTATCGTAGGTATCGATACTTAGGTATCGTAGGTATCGATACTTAGGTATCGTAGGTATCGATACTTAGGTATCGTAGGTATCGATACTTAGGTATCGTAGGTATCGATACTTAGGTATCGATATCAACTTTATCCAAGGTATCGGAGGATCGATACCCGGAATGGTATCGAGTACTGGACGATGAATCGATACTTCGGCACACCCGTTATTGCAAACACAGATTGGGAGTCCTACACTATCATGTGCTATAGACCTAGGTACATGATGTCCATAAAGGATTTCCACCGAAAAAAAAAAAATGGGAATTATTGTCATAAAATACACCCAAATCTATATTCTAATATACAGCTATTAAATTTTGAGGTACTCGTATTGAAATCTCAGCGGAATTCCTATACAATTTGGTAAATAATTTGTTACAAGTTCCACAAACTTCAATAAAGTACATGTATTATACCTAGCTAATTTTCTTGCCTTAACTGGTCAACGTTAGTTTATATTCACCTTTAAGAAAATGTACTTTTGTTCGGCTATTGCACATAATGTATATTTGCTACATAATTATTTATCCAGGTATCGTAGACATCGACACTTTGGTATCGTAGGTATCGATAGTTGTGGACGATGTACCGATACTTCGCCCAGCCCTAGTGGCAATTTCTACTTCTTTTTTTTACTTTAAATCTGAAAATAATAATTAAAACATTTTATATTTTTATTTTACTTATATTAGTTGTTGGGTGTTCAAAACAACATAGCTAGTTAGATTGCCGGTATAGCAGAATGCTCGAATATGAGCAGAATGCTCGAATATGAGCATGGCAAGAAAAAGTTTATGATGTGTTTGCAATTAACGAGTGTACTTCGTTAATATCAGTTGGTTGTGGATTAATAAAAGGATATACCTACCGAAATCTCTGCGCCATAAAAACATTAAATTCATGGGTTTAATTGATGATAATTTGAATCTTCCGTTTACACCATCACTATGGAAGCTTTAAACGATTAGGAAAAAAGTATTTTGCGACTGTTCATCCTCTTTTTTTGTAAATTCAACGTTGATCTGTTCTAAATTCATTCTTTTCTCGCCCTATTTTCGAACCTCCAATTTCTTTTATACCAATTCCTTTTTAGAACGTTTTCAAAATTAGGTTTTTTATAATTATTGAAGGTTGTGCTAGTCAAAAGAAATGGAGGTAACAAATTTTAAATTCAGTGGGGTAAGTCCCCATTGGCTCTGAGTTTTTGGTTGCTGAGCACTTGTAAGAAGGTTAGTCGGTACCATGCCTCGTCGACGATTCCGCCACTACTATGTGCAGGGGCGTGAGGTCTAAAATGACTTCCAAGGGAGCGGTTGGGCGTGTTCTTATGGCCACAGTAACGCTAACATATGCTAACTTTTACAGCTTATTATTAGTATATATTAGTATTAGTAGTATTAGTATATATTCCTGATTGTGTTCTTGTATGACTTTTGGGAACCAGGTTGTCATCTCGTATGTTACCATAGAAGCAAGTAACTTGTTTTTAAAGCTGGATGACTACAAACTTGATACAACCAGATGACAGTTTTGGATCAGATTATTTCACTTTCAAACCAACTCCAAAACAAATAATCTGCATGTTTGTGAGATGTGAGAAAGGAGGCGTCGTATTCAAGAAATAAATTCGAATCCTAATGGAAAATAGCAATTTAGTTGTAAGGCATATTGAAATATCTTTTTTAAACCTTATTTATCTTACGACTTATACAAATTAAGTGCAGCAAAGTTGAAATCAGATAAAAGTGCTTACATGACTGTAAAAGGTTTATTTGCCTGATATTTTTTTCCACTTCTAGGCCAATTAAAACACTATTAATTCGATTAAGTAATGGAGGATCTGGAGCAAGATTGATTAAATAAACTAAATTGTCGTGTAGAATTTTACAAGCGGTATGTAGAATTGATCATGTTATATATACAGTTAATTCCTATCATGATAGATTAAAATTTACGGCTGAAGGCAAAATTCAATAATTTTTTTAAATGTTAAGATAATAAATAATAACACCAACATAAAAACAAATTGGTACATGAAAGACACTAGTAGCAACAGACACTTTAAGTACTTTTCAAACATTTCAGTAAATTAAAAAGAAAAGCCTAATGAATAGTTTAGTTGATCAGGCTATTAAATTAGCACATCCTGATTTTAGGAAAGAGAATTTAAGCAAAGTTAGTTAATAAAAACGTTAATTAATAAAAAACCGAATACATAAAATATACAACACAGTAAACAATATAGTAAAATATATCACACAATTCTATACATCAACAACTTGATGTTGTGACAAAACTAAATACGAATTTAAAAAATCAGATATAAACATTACATTTACACCAAACAATAACAGACAATTATTTAGAAAATTAAAAACTAAAATTAAGAAAGATAATGAAAGTAATATATATAAATTAGAATGCAAAGACTGTGATAAATGTTACGTGAGTCAAACTAGACAATGCTTAAAAAACGACTCTGTAGTCATCAATACACCGTAACGCATAATATAACCGTGAAAACTGCTTTGTCTAAGCATTCTAAAGAATTACGACATAACTTTGATTTTGAGAATGTTAAGATTCTAAAAGAAGAAATAGCTATAAAAAAAGATTAATGCATGCAATGATACACATTAAAGAAGAAAATCAGGCGGTTAATTTTAGAACAGATATTGAAAATTTAAGTAATATTTATAATAATTTAATCACCTCACCACGCCTGAATTTTATCAAATTAAGCTCTTGACTAGGTTTTTTGCCATGTTTTTCCCTAGTCGTTGAACAGAATTGTTAAAGCTTGACAAAAATACATTGATATAAGAATTTCTATTCTTATTATTATAAAGCTGCATTTCACAAATATCTTAAATACAATATACAGTATGTCCACGGATCGAGGTCCAAAGAGGAAAAACTTTTTTATTTTGCATTTTACAAGAAAAATGTATTCTTGATAAAAGTTTTTGCATGTCTCGAAACGACCAAGTCAGTAGATTTTAATTTCATAAACTCATAAACAAAAATGATATAACTAATAACTATTTCACTCAATCCATTCACCGCCCTTTTCAACGCACAATTCTAGCCGTCGGCGCAATTCTCTATAACTTCTTCGAATTTCTTCGAGAGTTAAAGACGTCACAGCGTCTCTAATCCTCTCTTTTAAATCTTCTACGTTCAGAGAAAGATTATTTGCATAAACTATTTGCTTCAAACCACCCCAAAGATAAAAATCGGCCATTGTTAAATCAGGGTTCTTTGGTGGAAATATCACGGGACCATTTCGACCTATCCAATTCTGTCCAAATTGCTGATTTAACCATGCAACAACAATCCTAGCATAATGAGCCGGACAACCATCTTGCTGGAAATAACACCTTGCGAGGTAATTAATCGGTAGATCGTCCAAACGTTCATCAACAAAATTTTGCAGCATATCTAATTACGTATGCTGATTGACAGTATTATGAAAAAAATATGGTCCAATGATACCATGGTAAGAAATTGCACACCACACATTAACTTTTGCCGAATATTGTCGATTGTGAGGGATGCGAAAATTCGGATTGTAATCGCTCCAATATCTCACATGTTGAGATGCAACAGTACCATTAGTAGATAACGTAGCCTCATCAGAAAAAATAATATTTCGGTAAAAATATTGATTATCCATGATTTGAGCGCCCATCCACAGACAAAAATACAAACGTTTCGCAGAATCTCCGGGTTCTAATGCATGATTAAAAATGGGTTTGTAGGGATGGAACTTCCTTTGTTTCAAAATCTTTTGAATAAGCGATTTACTAATTCCCAGATGGACTGATCTGCGCCGCAAAGAAAGTTTGGGATAGTTCCGTACTGAATCCATTACAAGAAGAGTGGCGGCGTCGTCTTCATCGCGTGCTATATTGTTTTTCTTTACATCCAATATGGAACCAGTGGATAGGAATTTTTTAACCAATGCTCGTGCACCTCTATTTGAGATGTAAATATCTGGGAACTTTTGATTAAATTCTTCGACAACTCGACGGATCCCTTTATTACCTTTGCCATAGCATTGAATTAGGTAAATTCGTTGGTCTTTTGATATTTTCAACTATTATGGTTGATTTTTCTAACTGACAGTTAATTAGATCAATAAATATCGATAATTACCATGACAACACAAACTTAATTTCTGGGACTTTAAAAAATTTTCAAATAAAACGACTAATTTTTCGATTTTTATCTTAAACTAAAAGAAATTTTGAAAAGGTTAAAACTGACTTGGCCGTTTCGAGACATGCAAAAACTTTTATCAAGAATACATTTTTCTTGTAAAATGCAAAATAAAAAAGTTTTTCCTCTTTGGAACTCGATCCGTGGACATACTGTATATGTATAACTGTATATCACTGAATTTCTTTGCATGTATATGTAGATAATTTATTTGTTAAGTATGGCTAGTTGTTTATTAATTGAGATGAATTACATAAATGTAAATTTTGTTCAACTGACGAAGTTGTAACGAAAACCTAATAAATTGAAAAGGTTCTGGAATAAATTGATCTAGAAGTGGAAAAAAATATCAGTAAAATAAGATAAGTACATAAAAGATCATAAAAATATGTATATTACTGTACAAGAAAATCTTGGAGGGTGTTTAATTACAAACTGAAGATTTTCCTCATATCGCTAAAATGAGTGCACCTACAAGAATTCGATTACGTTTAAAGGTGGTGACACAAAATTAAAATAATACTGGTAGCAATTTTTTTTTGTGTAGTTGCTGGTATTTGTTAACAAACTAGACATAACTACAGACGTTTAAGTATGTGGCAGATGCTAAATATCTAAAAACTATCAACTCTAGATCACTAACTTGTTATACCTTGTCGTGTACAAGAGAAAAAACAGTGAAATCTATCAAAAATGTACACAATGTTCACTGAGTGAACACTCTCTATAAGTCGATAATAATTTTACTGTGTGCTTGTGTATATCATTTATGTCACCAAGTAATTATTTTCAGTAAATCCTCTTTTGTGTGTACAAATTGTGGCATACTCCTGAATAAATATGGCAATAATTGAGCTTTTAACTGGATATAGAACGTAATTTGAAGTTTATTACTAAAACATTGTTGATTCTGTAAAAACGAGTGTAATATTTTCTACAACTGAATAAAATGTTTATTAACTTCGCTTATAACGCATTTACTCGTAGTTTATCACAATAAATAAATCTATACAATCTTCTACACTTCCTAAACGAGGTTCCGGAAAAAGATTTACTGGAAAATCTTACGAATACATATAGCATTCATGAAATAACAACCGGTTGCGTGTGGCCGATAGTCAATTCAACCATACATCCAAGTATATAAGCGCGTAGACGCGCTGGCGCATTGAACAGCTGACTGCTTCTGACGACATCGGGACGCCTGCCCAGAGAGGCGGCAAGACGGCCGTCAACGTCGGGTGGCGTTCGGACAGTGCGTGCGGTGCATATTTTTGGCGCCGTGTTGCGACTGTACTTTACCCAATTCAGTGAAGTTCGTGCGGATCATCAGCAAAGTACCGATGCGACGTGGGACTTTTGCCGCGTGTGTGTATTTGTGATTAGCGTACTGGTATGTCGTTTATCTTACAACATACGAAGTTCGTTTGGACCCCGTCCAAATGATGGCGTGCACGCTACTTTATAGTAAACGGTATGTGGGCGTAAATCCGCGTACTCGGGATTCTGTAATGTAAGGATGTTGTACTACGTACAGCAGTATATAAAATGACATTAGTAAATATTATAATACGGTAGCGAGCACTATAGGGGTTAAGTATCTCTGAAGGGATGGTTATTGTTGTCTGTAATGATCCGGATGGTGGACTAATGGATTCGTTCTTTCATGAACTACAATTATGGAATAGGTTCTTTGATGATGATGATGATAACGGTGGATGCTACCCTTCTACACTTAATATTTTATAATGGAGTGCGCTCATCCGAGCTGTCAAGTGCGAGGATGAAAATATGATATACGTCGTCTTAATTAGCTTACAAATTCAGGAACAATTAACTAAAGCACAACGTAGCAGAACACAAAAGCATTTTAACGCTAGTTTTTACTTTAAAACTAGATACATATTTTATTGTTGTAACAATGTTTGTAACTTGTATTATTTAGTATATGGAAGTTAATTGCAAAATTCGAAGGTTATTGTTGTAATTGAATGTAGTTTCTCAAGGTGCTTATACAGCACTCTACTATAAAATTTATTAAGACCGTAATCAAGTGTTAAGTGAATGTGTTTTTATGTTAATTTAATGCATATCCGAAAACTTTAGTGATATACTGTTAGCCAAATTTTCATGAAAGTCTTCTTCTGGCGCTCTTCTACTAATTAGAACATTGTTGTAACAATGAAGTTGTTCACGTGATTGTAAATGCTAAATGAATGCTAAATTTGAAAAAGAAAATGGAAAGTAATGCTAAAGAGGCTACTTTGTGAGAGAAAAAGAAATGCATAATGTAAGTGGGATGCACATTCCGCTAAGGAGTAGATATTCAGAATTTTACAAATGTTCTTGCAACCTTTGATGCAGTAAACAATGACTGTCAGTAACGTATTTTTGTGATACTTCTTAAGAGAAAATAACTAGGAGCCAAGTTCATACAGTGGAACTATAATTTCTGAAATAGTAAACAAAGACCTTTACTTTCTTTGAAGATGGTATTGATTTACATCTACATTAAACAATGATAAACTTTTGTATATAGTTATTGTTCTTGTAAGCATTGATAGTGCGTTGTGTTTATACAAGAAAACCTTTTCCATTGCCCTCGACTAAGCTTTCACAAAATCAATCAAAAGACCTATTTCCTAATTAATCTCGTTTGTTGCGTTAGGGCTTCCTATTACTTTGATGTCCCCAATTTCTCCGCATCGAAAAGCTAGAGTTAAAGTGCGTTAAGCAAATGAAGGTGTGTGCCAGCGCTTCTTGCGTAATCAGAAGGCGAATTCGCGTACTGCTGTGGAAACGACTAACTGGAGTGGAACTAAAACGATGTTCGTGTTTGCTTCCTCTTTGTTTTTATCACGGCTTGCTTGTGCGCGCAGACTGTGACTTTAAACGCTTTTACGACGGCTGAATCGGACTAACATGATTAGGAGGAACAGAAAGGTAACTGCCTAACTGCATTTAAATGCTAATCTTGTGTTTCGTATTTCTATGTGCCTCTATTGTATGTACTGAAGTTTGCTGTTACCCGTCAACATGTATGATTTTGAAATAGCATTTATGTAACAGTTACTTTTGTAGCCGCCAGTAAGTCTAGTGTAGTCTATGCGTAAAAAGTTTTAATAGACGAAGATCAAACCCTGTTTCAATCTTGAAGTCCACACACTACGGGTTTGAGTACCAAATAAAAATTCACAGTGTCACTGTAAATGTTCATTTTTTGACCAGAAGGTTGTAATACACCACAATGAACAGGTTATTTATTGCTGTTTGTCCAACAACAAATGGGAAAGCAGAAGAAAGTTGCTACCAGCAAGACCAGATTTTAGACTATTGTACAATAGGTGTAGCAGTTTAGCAATAGCAGTAGTTTACATAAACCTAAGAAATTTCCTGTGGGTCGACTTTTTCCGAATAAATGTCACAAGCAGTGGACGCAGCTTTCGAAGCTGAATTGCTTGTCGGTGCTATCACTGCACGCATTCCTACTGCTTTTACAACTACCAAGTTCGTTTTATTTTACTATGAAATTCTCAAATGGAGTGAAATCCCAAGAAATCTTTATCCATCCACAAAAATGATGAATAAAATATTCTTGGGATTTCACTCCCCCCTCAAGCTGGCCATGATTATGTAGTAATATACCGTCGGTATGACAAAGACGGAAATTTTGACACTGCTATTTACATATTACTGACATAGGCTTTGTTGTTGCTGCAAAATTGGGAGTGTATGTGGGATGTTTTTCTGGCTGAGGTTCGCAAATTAAACACCAACTCCACGTCGGCAAAGTATAATCAAAAGAAGCTTTCACCACAGTTTTCTTATACTAGTGAATCATTTATACCAGCAAATGTAACACCAGAACTTCTTTAAATTTATTTACGAACCTTCAACAATGCAATTAATCATAGAAAGAATCTACATCACTTTATTTATATACAGTGGTGGGTAAAAGTATGGAAACACTTAAATTGCATTGGGCATTTGCATATTATCCATTATTCTGCAAGAATTATAATACAACTTCCGGTTAAACGGGAAGTTGCATTCAACTTTTAAATTTTAAATGGAACACTCTGTATATTGTGTTAAAAACAAATAGGCCATTTAATTACAAATGCAAAAATTTATAGTGGTGTGCATTTATTATGATTATCGATAAAGATATTACGTACAATAAAAGATTAGAAGCCGTTGTTAGTACACGTAATTGAGATCTTAGTGGCCTAAGAAAACAAAAGTAGAGCTTTGATAAACAACAATTGCAGCTGTCAAACGAGAAAGTATAGTGTTTGCAGTAGTTTGTGCTCAAAATGGTGCAATTAAATGAAAGCGAACGCATTGAAGTTGTAATGATGATTGGTTTTTCTTGATAGGCAGCGATCCTACGACGAAGTGCTTAATTTATTTAATGGTATACGTCCAAATCGACAACCAGTGACGCGTTCTTTAGTTGTCTGAAGATGAACGGTACGGTTCATCGGCACAATTGTCGTTATTGGTCGTAAACTAACCCACATTAGGATCAAGAAGCTCACTCTCAATATCCCAAAAAATTGAATGTCTGGGCTGATATTTATCAAAATAGAATTATCGGTCCATTTTTTTGGTAGTGGTGGAAGGACCGGTAAAAATTATTAAGACCTTCTAGAAAAGCAAATTATTCCTGCATTAATGGAAGAAGGGCAATTATAATAGGCCGCCTGGTACCAACAAGACGGAACCGCACCCCATTCTGCGCGGAATGTACGGAATGTATTAGACTGTGTATTCCCCAAGAACTGGATTGGCCGAAGAGGTACTGAATGGCCTGCTAGATCGCCTGATCTTTCTCCATTAGACTTTTTATTGTGGGGATATCTAAAATCTAAGGTTTATTTACAACCACTTGACAATTTAAATAATTTAAAGTTAAGAATTATGGAAGAAGTGCAAGTACTCACGCCTAATATAATTTCCAACATAATTTCCGGATTCCAGTGTAGGTTAGCATACTGTCAAGAAACCAATGGTGGTCAGTTTGAACATCTAATACATTAATATTTGATTTATTATTAATTTTGTTATTTCCTTACTGTGTTGTTACTTTTGCAGTCTGAAGCTTTTTTTTAATAAACAGTTTCTAGTTTCTTTTATACGTAATATCTTGATAGATAGCACACAACTATACATTTTTGAATTTGTAATAAATGGACTATTCGTTTTTAAAGCAATATACAGGATGTCCCATTTAAAACTTGAAAGTTGTATGCCGCTTTCGATTTAGCCGGAACTTGTATTATAACTCTGATATCTTCATTTTATGCAGAATAATGGCTAATATGCAAGTGCCCAATTTCGTAGAAATATCTTCAAAACTGCTTGAGATATTTAAGTGCTTTTATACTTTTGCCCACCACTGTATATAGCAAAATTAAAATACAAAGATGGAGAATTATTTATAGTTAACTAGAAGTAAGTCATTCAATATCTTATCCTTTCTAACATTTATTAGGGTTACATTTATTAGAATTTAAGAAAGTTTTATTGCTGTTGATTACCGCTGCGAATTTTAATCAACTTCTATAAGCTATATTACTTTGGAGGCCGACGCATTGTATCCTATTAAATCTTATGTAAAACTTTGTCCGGAGAATACTACGTTCAATCGGTTTAGAAGCATTTTATCACCGCATTAAACGCATTTATGCTGAAGGGAGTAATGGCTGCCATAACTGTGTTATTAAGATAATAAAACATTCCGTTAATGATTACTTTATTAGCGCTATACGATACATTCATGTAGTAGTAAGTTTCATCAATAAATATAAATATCACAGATTCATGTATGTATAACTTTAATTATTACTCGAGAATATATGTCTTAGAACAGTCGAGGCGGATATAAAACTTGATGTTTATTATCTATGCATGAAAGTATTTATGCATGAAAGTATTTTGGAACAATATATTTACGACTTGCGATTCCAATAATGATGATTATTTATTTTAATTTAGACGCACACACACATATAGCAAACGTCGTTATTCTCTCAAATTGAAAAGAAATACTTAATATATACATACATACATATGTATGTGTCTTCAGGTTTTCAGCCGCGACTATATAACGTTTTGATACACTTAAATAGCTTTAGTTTCGACTGCGTGAAAGTGTCAGAAAAACACAGACATGTTTCGAAAATCATTATGACAGTTTGCATATTCTCGGAGACCGTGGGCGAAATAACATCATTTAGTAAATACAGTGTTAACAATAAAGTTTGCACATGCTTCAATTCTTAGGAATTATGTATGGAACCTAATTAAGTTTTAAAAATGTAATACTATCGGCTGTTACTTTGTGAAAATTGATGATAATTGAATGAATGAGTAAATTAAATAATACTCTGGATTAATTTGTAAAAAAATTCACCTATATTTGAACACAAATTAAAACATAATCAGTGACTGCAGTTTCGACAATATAACTGTCATTATCAAACTAACCTACAAACAAGATTAACAGGCACTATATATGGAACTAGTTAATAACATAACCTAATAAAATACAAAATACTTAACAAATCAATCTACCATAAGTGAAACCAACAAGAGAGGTATTAATGACAAGCTTTAAAAAGAGGGGTGTACAAAATATCTGTTTGATCGTTGAGTAAAATTTCTTCTGAATTTCTACTAGTTTTAAAAATTTCTAAGGCTTCTAACAGATTTAGTTTTAGACCTTTATCTCTAAAATGTAATAGCTTGATATTATTTTCTGAGAAATTATGATTATTGTCCATTAAGTGGTTTGCAAAAGTAGAATCTGTTTTTTGTAATCTAAACGATCTTAAATGTTCATCTATACGCGTGGAAAAATATCTACCCATTTGACCTATATATACTCCTTCACAATCGTTACAAGAAAGTTTGTACACTCCTGATTTTGATAAACTCTCTTGTATATCTTTTCCATTAAATAATGAGCCCTGTAATTTTTTGAACGGTTTAAATGCGACTGTTATATCTTTATGACTTTTTAATTAAGTTTTCCTTTGTCCTTATATGTAACCACACATCCCACATGTTTCAATACATATTTGAGGTATCTTCTTAATTAGGTTATCAACATAATCAATGCCAGCTTCTGCGCATCTTTGCTGTCGTCCAAAGATTACTTTTTTTGTTGTTTTGATTAGTGTAATCTTTTTCTTAATTGCTAATATTTTTACTTTCTGAGGTTGTAGTCTCTTAAAATCTACAAATACGTGTCATCTATTACTTTTATGTCGATTTTAATTAGCTAATGTAATGTGTCTGCCACAAAGTTCTTGTGATAATTTTGCTATTGAAGATGTTTTTATTTGCAGGTGGTGGTCAAGTGGCTTTTTTGAGCTGCTAGACCACGTTTTAGCCTTGCTTCTACTTTTTTGTATTACTATTTAGATTTTCCTAGAACACCTAACTTTCAGTAATACATGGAGTTGGTGTTATGATTAATATTTTGTGTTATTTTAGTTATCATGCTATCTTGAGCTACAGCTTATTTGACTAAAGGTACAATTCTTACACCTCTGCCTACAATGCCACATTGGTAATCATTTTGACGTCAAGAGTATATGGTAAATCAGTCAGAACATAATTCATAAAAAAAGGCCACCGTCCTAGGACTACGGCAATCGACTCGAATTTCACATCATTTACATTTATACACCGTTTTCTTCAATTTGTAGCATTTATGCAAGCAAAACAGGAATCAAGGTCTGAGTTAAAAACGTAGCACTCTCTCAGGAAATCTAGTGCCAGTATTTAACATCTACTTTGGCATTTTATTTCGTTTTTAGTACGTCATACAGAGATTATCTTTGCATATATATATAGTACCAGCAGTGAATCAGTGATAACAGGAAATTTAATGTATTAGTAAAGAAAGCCGGCACAACCTCGTTTCTGTGGACTGAACCGTTCGTTCTGTGGAATAGGGATGAACGCCTGTAAGTAACATTCGTCTGGGAGAATTTTTCTGATTTGAGGCACTCCAAGGTATTCCTTGGAACTTGTAAACTAAGTGTCTTTGAGGGTTTTCTCATAGGGCACTACAACACATAACACGAATAGATTTGAAACACAATAGCGACAGCAGGTTTCGCGAGGCGGAGAATGAAAATCTGGAATGCCAGATATCTAACTGCAGGACTATCGCAGGAATTCGTGACAGACATTTGGACAAAACCGTTATAAGCAAGGAAGAAATGCTTTCCTTGAAACCATTACAGCTACTACAGTTTATTAAAGCCCTTAGCTTGGATTAGGGGCTCATACTATAAGTTATAGTTTTAGAAATACATACAGCTAATTCTACCAAAATTACTCGTAATGTTATTTTTCTTAAAATTAGTAATAAAATTGATCGGAATTAGAGAGTTGAGCGCAGTTAATTTAGTGTGCCTTATCGAAACGTACTATCAACCACTTAAATTAAATAACTAATTAAAACACTACACTTAATTAAAATACATGACGCAGATAAAAGTTTTAAACGCAACAATAAGGTTCGTGGCCTACGTTTGTGATTATATAAAAGCTTGGGAATGTAGTTCTAAGAAATAGTGATACACTTTACGCAATTATAAAAATTAACTCAGAAAGATGCTTTTGGGTCTATTGCTTTATTGTATGTACACACATACATATCAGATTCTATCTGTTGAAGTATTTAAATAGTCTAGTGTTATTTTATGTTACCCGCACTTCTCACCATAATTAATCCCAGCGTAAGCGTGAAACAGTAAATGCCTCCGTACAAGCTTAATCCAATAAACAGGGAGTATTTACTTCTTTGTATGTAGTTTTATTACCGTAGTAATAAAAACTTCCTGAGATAGATCAATTACGCCGACCATGAGGGGGTTTTAGACTCTTAACGGTTTGTATCTATAGTACATACTATCGTATATAAACGACAGACAAAGTATGGATCAATAAACTCGAGGGAAGGAATTTTGTCGGGAAGATCAATAACGAAACTCAAACAAAGTTTATAAATGAAAATAGAATACCGAAGTTCCGGTTATAGACGATGTATACATATATCTGTGTTGTCGTTAATTAGCATGTAAGGATCTTTGGATAGAGTCGTAGAAACTATACTGCAGTCCATAACAGGAGTAGGTTGGTTTCTTGTGAAAAAATTATTCTTCACACAGATGGAGAGTATTAGGGACTCTGGAAAGCGGTGGATTTTTATGTTGTGTCCACAACGATATTAGTCATTTTGATGTTACAAACACGTGTTATGCTGGAATTTATATAATCTTAATATTATTTCCTTGCAGGACATAATTCAGACTGAGATAAGTATGTATAAAATCTGATTGTATGTACATATTCTAGTCTATTCTTCGTTCATATCGAAGTGGCATATTTTAACCAATAGGAATAATACCGTGGCATTAAGAAACAAAATGTACAGTCATTATTTCCTCTCTCTTTATCTTTTCATTACTCAATGTAAACTGTAACAATTATATTGAAATAAACGTATTTCCTTCAAGATAATTTATATGTATGTTACACGTTATTTTCAGAAATTTACTCGATAATTTTTGCAAGAATTTAGTATCATATTAAACAGGCTTTTTATATGAAATTGACAACTGTGGAAAGAAAAATATACAAAAACAAATTTGTTCTGCAAATTATAAAAACTCTCAGTTCTCGTAGAAATACAGTCTGCAGTTTTTACTTTACTAGCAGTTTAATGGGAACACCATACAATGTGATGGAAGTCTGTGCTTTTTAATAATAATTTATTTCTGAAGATGGGTACATGTACAGAATGCTAAAATCCATTTACTAGAATTATTTATAATTATTATATTATGATACCTTTGGAAATATCTGGACTTGGCGGCAATACTCTTTATTTCAAAAGAAATTATCAAGGGGTTTCTGTTGCTATTTTGAAATTTACGAGTAGATGTTATTGTGGTAGAACTTGGTCGGTTGTATATATAAAAAAAAAGAAGAAAATGTTCTCCAACACCACACTAACACTAATTTTAGGCACACGTATTTCAACAACTAAGTAGTGGAACTACATTAAATTAACTTAACTATATATTAGTAGAACAATAACTCACTTTCATCCACAAAAACTCGTTTTTCAAGTCTCTTAGGAGCCCCTTCCCATTTCAGTTGGCTCACCTTAGGATGTTCTACATATGTGTCAGACAAAATACGAGTACCACACAAACTATTTTTAATTTCTTTATGTAACAACACCTGTAGCTTCTGTTAATTAAAGGAAACACGTCGATGCTAGTAATTTAATACAAAATAGAAACAAATAATAAAAA
>ML218120.1:9983-39045 GCA_004785975.1 Popillia japonica
ATTTAATTTTGTCTATTGGATTCTTCGTTTTCTATCTACCAAAATTTTAAAATGTTACCAAGTAAATTCTTCGTAAAATTGTTGCTGCATAAATTATTATTTCTTTTATTTATGATTTAAATTACTATACAGGATGATTCGATGTTCTCTACCATTAGATTTTAGTACTATTTGCTAGTGAAAGATCGATATTTCAAACATTGCAATTACCACAAACACACAAGACTGAAATTTGATTGTATGCGATGTGATTGTCATATCATCCTGTATACATTTCTTCTCGCAAGTCTGTCAATTTCGGTATTTAAATTACACAATCATCGTTCTAATACAGTGCAAACGTGCAGATTCGTTACTTGCAGGTGCTCCAGGCGTATTAAGCAGTCCATTTATGCATAGTCTGGCGTCCCCGTTGACCGCCCCGTATGCTGGCGGCGTCGCCAGCGCAATTCCGGGCTTAGGCGGTTTCGCCTTAGGCCAAGCGGCGCCCGGTCTACGAAGCCTAACAGCTCCGGGCCTACCTTTAGCTACTGTCCTATTAGTTAGCAACCTAAACGAGGAGGTTAGTATATTCGAAAGGGGGTAAATTTAATTAACGCATTTATAATTATCGTTGTAATTTATCTAACGTTATTCTCTGTACGTGCAGTTCACGAACAGTAATTTACTTATAACTTGTCTATCGCTACTATACTTCTATACGATTCAATTAATATACATTCTATTTTTAACAAGGCGAACTGTACTACCGCCCAAGATTAATTTTTAATGTACATTTATTATTATTGCTGCTATCTGATTGATTTTTCCGGAATTGATATTTGAAAATTTTATCAGGTTCAATTGGAACAATTTATATCAATTTACCTCAATCCATAATCGTCATGGCATATCAAGTTAAAAATTGTTTTTAGTTACTATTGCGTTTTTGTTATTTATTAGAATTGTAAAATTTTCAATCTTTGTTAGCTTTTCTTCGAACTAGGAATGAAGTTTAATGGCCCATTTAGAATTGAAATCAACACTTAAATTTTAGAAAGTAATTGTTGTTTAGTAGATTTAATGTGGTTACGTTTATTTGTTCAGATAGTTTGGGGATTCTTGAATCGTGACTGTGTACTTAATAGATATGAATTAAGGGAATTTCTTGAGTAGATATGGCAAACCATAAGTCTGCTCCAGATCATATCAAATCTATATTTATCTATCCATACCCTCCCAATTTTCTCGTTTGTAGCAATGTTTGGATTATTTTAGTATGGGTGTTGTGGTATTGTTATAAAAATATCTTGCAAAACATGCAAATTTCGAATATTGTGGTGTTGGAGAACATTTTCGAGCAGATTTATCTAGAAGCTGATGCTTTTTCCGCAAAAAATTCGATGATAGAACATACAGTTGTTAACCGTGATTTCACTGATGGGTCGATAAATCTCATCCAATAACCTGGTCTACTAAAATACCAGATTTTGCGTCCACAGATTTACTTCCTATAGAACTATCTCGAATATATTTACAAACAAAAACCAATTCAATGTCCTGCAGAGACAGGAAGAAAAAGTGAAAAGGTGCTGATCGTACGTTAAAAGTTTAGGATGTTGCAGATTAAGAAAGAGTCTGTGGACATGATCAAGAGAAATTTACCCGAACTTGGTAGGCGTAGTAAATTGGTGCCGTGTTTTTAGGTAGTAGATAAACTTCACCTCTCACTTGAAATGTATAACATGCCCGGCGCCGCCACCAAAGAGTAACGCGACCTTAAATAAGACCAGCGGATTTGCTTATATTTCTTTGCTCGTTTTGCAGGTGCCAAATATGAATTTGAGAACTCTGGCAAACTGTACCTGTCTCATTAGCGACTACATATTTCAACTCGACGCTATAATAACAAATAACAAACACGCCACGTATTTACTACTATTTGGCTGAATACGAAATGCACAGAAAGAAGCAACAGTTTGCTGAAATTATAGCATTGATCTGTGACAATATTGGCGAACCAAGAGTACTTGTGCCGAAATTTTATTGAAAAATGAAGGCTATCAGGTAGAGATAATTTCCCAGTCATTCGAAACAAATTGAGTTTTATCAATTATAGCGTCATCTATAATAAATAGAAAAAAAGCGTAGACTCTGACTCTACAGTAAAATAATGGGAGGTTTATATTTAATACTTTAAGTATTGAAGCATTTCAAGTTTGGCTTTCCTCATTTTGGGCACAAATCTCTCAATTTATCGAGTCTTTATCACAAATCTGTACTTGTTCAGTAAAATTATAATAATCATAATTATTATTTTTCCGATTACATTCTTCGTATTACATCTGCCTATGGGTCACACTCGCAGGCGATAAGTTTCATTGTAAATCTGTAATCGGATAAATTCTTTCGTTCAGTTTTTTGCTTTATTCACGATCTGTTAAGAGATTTCAATGAGTCAACTTTGTCCTAATACCAGAGACGGGTTAGTTGAAATTGTTTCATCAGATTAGGGAATCAAACTAAATTAGACTTCAGTATCAAAACTTGCTAGAAACCGTTAAACTACTGCTTTTAACATATTTTGCAGATATTACACAGTAACATTTATGTTAAATCAGCTGTGGTTAATCTTCTAGCTCATGTTTCTATTATACATATGTATATAGGTTATTTAATTTTCTGTCAATAAACCTGAACAAAAATAGTCTAGAATTTGAATTTTTAACAGATACGTTGCTAAGGCTGGTCGGTACCACATTTTTAGCTAAAAGAATAATACTGCCAGATTTATGGTTTGCAATACCATAATAAGGAATTCCTTATTATTCGCATGTAAAGACCTCACTTGTTTACATTTGTACAATGAAAGTTTTCTGTTATTTATCTGGCAAGACAACATCAACATTGGTTCGAAGCGTTGAACATTTTTGGAATTGGCATAGAACTTTTTTAAATGAGGTTATTGCCCGAAGCACATCCTATTCCCAAATCAAATATTGTTGTGAGCAGATCAAATAGAGCAGAGAATATATTACTCTATTGAAGATATGAGTGGGCAGAGACCTCTAGAAGCATGAAATGAAAAATAATCAACAAAGTTGAAATCTCGCACGAAAGAGTGCATGCAATGGCTTCACAAGGCTCGCCATTGTCGAAAAAGACGCCTTTATTTCTGGTAAAATTAAAATTGATGACAGCAGTTTTCCGGAATTATTAGATACAGTTAGTTCCTAACTTGTTTTCTTTTGTAGCCAAGTAGATAACATAAAAAATTTCCATCGTACAAATTATAGAAATATGTATGTAGTAGTAAATTATGTGCGAATATTCTGCAATATCTATTCAAGACGCTCAAATATGTTCAAAGGGTTCTTTTCTGCTGATATGGATTATAAATATTTGGTTAGGATTGTAAATTATGCCAATTTAATAGGTTGACACAGGAAGATTATACGAGGAATCTCGAATATACAAATGAACAAATAACTGTACCAATCAATGATTTCCATACATTTTGAATTTAGAGAACTGCTCAACTCATTATTTGCTCATTCGATTGTTTACTGTAAACAATTTCAACTAAATTGGCCCAAATTAAAGATGATAGTACATAGCTGCAATTTGAAATTAATTATGTAGCTTTTTACGCTGGTGTGATTAGTAAACATGTATTTATTTAAATCTGTTTCAATTAGTGCTGTCTTAGTTGAAATAAATTAGATTGTAGATAGATATGTATTACTCTATTCTTTTCTTAATCATTATTGTCGTTCATCTAAGTATACGAGAAGTGAATGTGTACAGTTAATTTTTTTAACTAATTAACTGAGAATTTCTTCACTATTTTTATGCTATTTTTCAAAAATACCAAAGCGGTAAAATATATTTTATCGCATATCGTGATATATTTTTTACAGTAATAATAACTTGTAATATTAGATCTAATGTACTGTTTGTATTTATAATTTACGAATCTGTCAGTAGTTTTGCTGGCAGTTAATACTTCTTCTGTGTGCTATGTTTACATACTACTGTCATCTTTCTCTTTCGTAGATGGTCACGCCTGACGCTCTCTTTACCCTATTTGGTACGTGTGCACAGCTACTATCAAACTAAGTATATCACCTAGTCATTTTTTAAAACTCTGTTGTTTTAACTTTTTAATATCAAACAGAAGAAATAACATCTAACAAATGATCCTTCATTACATGCCAGGCGGATAATTTTCTCTTAATTTTAATTGATAAAATAACAGAGTTTTCTAGGATTTGAATTCATGACATACGCTATTGTATTTATAACATGTTATTAATTGATTAAAAAAATTAATCCGACACTAATTGCAAAATTATATTCTTTATATTAATGACTATATTATTTTTTTAATTTAATACGGAATACAATATGGAAAAAATATTCTACCGGTCAAAAACGAGTCATATATTTTATTATATAGTGCGGAGCTAAAATCAGACCAGTCAACCTAAGTTTTTAATAATTCTATACTACATAAGAATAAAGAAATTGCAAAAATTAGGCCCACGAAATATACAAAAACGACTTTTATAAGGGTGGCATGGATTCAATCACTTACAATTCATACTTACATATATTTATTTTATATATTAATTGTGATGTTATATTTATATTGTTTTTTTCCTGATATAATGAGCTTACTGCTTAGAATTCTTTGTCATGTTGATTTTGATATCATTTTATTTATTTATTTGTTTAATTACGTCCTTTATTTTTTCTAAACGTAGAAACTGTTTCAAACGACGTACTATGTGATATTTCTGTTCAGTTCTGCATGTTGTGTCATTTTTATGTTTTTATTTTTCGAAACTTTCGAATATTCGTATTTTTCAAGTTTTTCAGATTCTTTTTTTATTGTAATTAAATATTCTTAGTCTTGTTCGTAATAACGATTTTTATACTACTACTTTTATTAAGTTATTAATCTATGCACAGATTGTAAATGATTAATATTACAGAATGTTTCAAGTGAATATGTAATATTTTTACATGCTTCTTTTATTAACACTGTACATATATATAATTTTGAAGCTAATTATTTGCGATCTGTGTATACCAAAATACAAGCACATAGAGAATTAATATATGCTTGTATTCGTATTACTCTCAGAATGCTAATATCTTTCCTTTTTTCTCGATTCTTTAGGTGTCTACGGTGATGTGCAAAGGGTAAAAATCTTATACAACAAAAAAGATTCAGCTCTGGTTCAGTTAGCCGAACCACATCAAGCTCATTTAGGTTAGTTGATCGGGTTACCGATATCTTAACATTACTAGGATCGATAGTAATATAAATGTGTGGTTTTATCTTCTATATTACAGCTATAACGCACATGGATAAATTGAGAGTTTTCGGAAAGAACATTCGGGTGATGCTGAGTAAACACCAGTCGGTCCAGATGCCTAAAGAGGGTCAACCAGATGCAGGACTAACAAAAGACTACAGCCAGAGTCCTCTTCATAGGTTCAAGAAGCCGGGTTCTAAGAACTATCAAAATATTTATCCACCATCTTCGACATTGCATTTAAGTAATATCCCAGCTACAGTAAATGAAGAGGACATTAAAGATGCTTTTACAAAGAATGGTTTCGTCGTGAAAGCATTCAAATTCTTTCCGTAAGTATTAATCTAGTTAGGAAGTATTTTCTCCTATTCATTAAAAAGATGTATGTACATAGATCACACTCTAAATACTGAGTGGTTTGCTACATAAGAGTGTATGTGTATCTCATGAACTCAATACGTTGAAACCGAAGCAACAGATTAAGATATGCATTGCAACTAGCATTTTAGAGGCATGCGTAATAATGAACAAGCACAAAGAAATACTAAAAACTTGAGTATCACGCTGCTATATCTTAAAGAAATAGATATACGAGTTTTATTTGTCACCATGAATGAACTAGACATTGTTCTCTTTAGTTGTAGCCTGGACGGATCTACATTATTAGTCAAATATATATTGGCTTCTTATACAAGATACCTCATTTAAAACGAAACTATATTTCTATAAAAATGCTGTGGCACAGTTTTCAACTTTTGACATGACAATGATCACTGACAATATTACCCACCCCCTCCACTACTACGGTTTTTATTTCGAATAGCAATCCGAATGGAGTGAAACATTTTAGAAAAGTGTTGTTGTAGCGATTGTAGGAGATACCTAAAAAACGTTTATCTAGATTTTCTAAACGCCCACTATCGACTTTTTTGCAATAATATGAACGTTCAAAATTTTGGACATCTTTCGTGGTCTTGACGAACCTCGTCAACAATTCTTATATCCTTCTACCGATCTCATAGTAAACCTTTGATCTAAATATTTTCTGGGTTAAAAAAGTTTGCCCTCCTTTGTAAATACTTGGATATCATGACATTTATTGCAGTATCAAGCGAAGATAAAGGAATACAAATAAAACCGTTAGTAGCTATAGTTTTCGAAAATCTCACCCCAATTCAATTCTATTAGATGTTGTGAGTTTCTTTGTGAAGATGAGACTTTCATTGAACCAGTATTAGGAATTATGTTGTACCTTGGAGCGGTGCATATTACTCAGTTATTTGTTAGTGAAGACGTTAAACCTGCTCAACTTTTATGCAGACTTACTGCACAGTTTAGTCAGTATAAACTTAAGATGTCGCAAATAAAATGAAATAGCCGCAAAAGCATAAGTGGTGAACCCAGAAAAAGATTTTCCAACACAACAGTAGTTGTTCCAGAAGTTATTCCACATGTGAATGATTTTGTTATTAGAATCGGCAAATTACTGTTTGGGAAATAGTGAAAAGAATTAATTTGAGTATTGGATCTGTAGAAAAAAAAACCGTTCACAAGAACTTCAACAAGATTCCTCATTTGGTTTTATCACGCAACAACTTCAATGAAGAAGGGCCAACATTTTTGAAAAGTCATAAAATGGAAATATTAGCATTCTCCCGTCTCAAAGTAGTTCAACTGGCTGGTTGGTACAATTATGCCGTCCATCTTTTGGGATTGCAATTTTCTACAGCCGAATTAAGCAATAAACAGTGAATATCACTGTAGCGTTTTTGACAGAGGTCCTCAAGCAATTTGAAAGAATCGAAGGCTCCTGCTACAAATCTAACCAACCATTTGAATTGTCTTCGTATTGCTTTTGTAGAATTTAAATTTTGTAAGGGCAAAATTTTGTTTTAGATTTTTGTAAACACCGTTTTTAATCATTAAATTTTTATTAAGTGATTATAATTTGTTACTGCTGATATATACCCTATCTTAAATTTGTATGGAGGCTGCAAGTCTAGCTTGTAAATATTAGTTCTTGTTCTTCTTCTTCTTTAAAAAGGGAAGGCTTGGTTTTTGTTCTCTCGGGGGAGTGACTAGTTCTTGTTCATGATGGTTACATTTAAATGACAACATAAAAACAAATTTGACCCTGTATTGCCTACAAATTTGTCGCCAGCCTATTTTTTAAATTCCAAAATATTTTATAACGTTTATGTAAACTTCCTTTACAGGAAAGACAGAAAGATGGCGCTAATACAATTGCCAAGTATGGACGAGGCAGTTGTGGCACTTATCAAGATGCACAACTACCAATTATCGGAGTCTAATCATTTGAGGGTTTCGTTTTCAAAGTCCAGCATATAATGGAACCCGTAAAGAAAACCCTAAAAAACAATCATTTCTCAGTATTCATTCCAGCAGCTACAACACTGATGATGATGGTAGCTAGTTGACGCAGCGCTTATATTTATAAATATTATATAATATAAATGATAAACAATGTTTTCGGCAGGTTATATTTCAATTAAGATGACAAACCAGAATGACCTAGTTTTTTATATAATTATTGTGTATTACGTCTATTTTTTGTTACGTTTAATTTTGTTTCGTATTATTAGTACTATTACTACCTACTATGGACGAGAACATTACTTTTTAAGCTCTGATTATATCGATCAATGTCTTCTACTATTACTACTTATTACTATTATAATAATTATTATTATTACATCAAAGTATCAATATTTCTAGATTGTAGTTTTTTGCGTTCAGTATTGGATGGCTTTAATATTTAAGCGTAAAGAAGTCGATGCAGTGAAATGTTTTGTCTTTTTTTTCTTTCTTAGTATTTACGTAAGAGATTGCATTTTACTACTTTAATATTTTTAACTCCCTTAACTTGTGAAAGTGTAAAGATTTTGTGGTTTCATCGCAAGGAAAATTATGTTATCGACACACAGTATCACATATTGTTCACGTTATTCAAAATTATATATATATATAGATATATAAATCACACACGGGTGGTGTTTTGCAGTGTTTGTTGCAATTAAAAAAAACGCGTTTTTTCGAATTGAAATGTAAAGTCGAAATGAGAATAATCCTCAATCACGCGATGACGTAACATAATCTACACACAAGCGTTTATTATACGGTTAGTATTTCTTAGTGATGTCGCAGAATTTTAGGAGCTAAGTTTAGCGTTATTGTTAGAGATGAAAAAAGTAGCCAGTTAATAGTATAGGATTATCACAGGGTGTAGTTGTGCCCTAGATTTAATGAATCCATTAATTAAAACAAGATGAAGAAAGAGCAAAAGGGAATACAGATATATTTCTCTTGTAATATAGTAATCTGTTGATATACATTATTGTTATTGTATCAAAAGAATGTTACTAGGTAAATACAGTCTCTGCAGTTACACTCATACAGGTACACTTTGAATCTCGTTAATGATAATGATGGTTAATTAATTCTTTTTATGATTCTGCGAGGCTTTCACTTATCTAGTAAGTTCTACGAATAAAAGAAACCAAAGCGGACGAAAATTATATTTTAAGAGATCTATATCTGCCATTATGATACTACTCTTATTTCCGATTAATTTTCACCTGTTTCTTTCGCGTAAATGAATCTAAATAACTAATAATACTATTACTATAGAATATATATAGCTCCACATCTTGGCATTATATTGCATTTGATACTTTATATTTCTCTGTAATTATATACTATATACTTGACAATCATGAAAAAGAATACATAACTTTAAAGAAAAAAATGCTTAATATACTACGTGACGATTTGTAAAAACAAAAGTGAATCTCAAAGAAAATTTTGTTTTATAAATTTCGATTTGATAATAACAGAAAAATCTATATTATTATTCTGACATATCGTATAATTAAAAAAAAAAACAAAAATAAAAATATATTTGCCAAATTCGAAGTCAATATCTATACTACTTGTAACAAGAAATAAATATATTAAAAAAAGCACATTTCGAAAACGCTAGTTGAATATGTGTATAAAATAAAATAAAAAAATATGTTAAAGATCTATTTTTTTAATACTTTAAAAGTTTTATTACGCACAACGTTGTATTATTGTATTTTTGTCTTCATATTGTGTATTATTACATGCGGTTTGCGTATTGTATAGTTTTTAAGTTTAGTTTCTACATTATTGCTACTATTTTTTTAATTACTACATACTTTCCTTTTTCGGCTTTCCGCCTGATTTAAGATAATTTTTACGTTTAAGTTTTTGATTTGCATCCATTTTGTTTACTCAGTATTCTCTTCCTTTTTGCCTATTATTATTATTATGATTAAATATTTTTTCTTTAAAATATCTTGGTTTTTATTCTATTTATACCCTTATTTACTTTACTGGTTATAAAACAATATTTGAGGGGTAAAACGCAAGAGACAGTTTTCTTGGAATTTATAAAACTCTAGGTTATATGGAGCAGCTTTTCAACTGAAGTAAAATAGCGCAAGTGAATTTTGGTTTAGAAAAAGCACAAGATATAGTGAGCGTGCAGAGGTAATAACATTTTGTGTAAAGTAAAGTGACAATTATTTTAAATTAAATTGAATACGGAAACAACAAGACCTCTTACAGTTTACAAAGTTGTTCCTCTGTGTCAACTACCTAGTGTTCATTACAACGAAACTCAAATTTCTAAGCAGAAAATGATCTCCAGTTCTCTAGTATACTAAGTTAAAACACATCATGCAACATTTGGAGCGCCGCATTAAATTTTTTACAAACACAAATAATGATAACATTGATTTGAAGGAATCTTTGAAAATCTTTTAAATTTTAGTCATTGTTATTCATATACAGTACTAAAATCGAATGTAGATTTATTTGTGTATGAAAATGTTTGTAAGGACTAATTTCGGTAGGTCTTCATGCGTGGAGCCTCAATTTTCACTCTTTAATTATGAGTGATGTCTTACAAAGTGACAAGTGAGCAATAAAACTCTACCTACTATTCAATCTCAGAATCAACCAATAAATTGTAAAAGAAGAATTAACAGTAACAGAAGCTATACAAACATTATTAATAGCAGTGGCTGGAGAACAGAACCTCTATGGTACTCTATACAGTGAGCAATAGTTTTGGATATCATTACTTGTTCCGCTTGCTTTCCTTCTATATCTTGCTGAACGTTCTTTATTTCTACTTTTTGAATTGGATATCGAGAAGAGGTAGTCATAATACATAAAGGACAATCTGAATAACATAGCTAGGTATAGAATCGGCGCCTATTGTTATCTTCACTTTCAATGATTTAGGGGCAGCTAAAAGCTCTTTCAGCGTTTGCAGTTATAAAGAACAAAATTGTGTCGAATTTTCAAGATTCAAAGATACAGATCTTTGGCATTTATCTCTGACTCGTGTATTCTACGTAACATGTACACTAACTTCTCTCTATGTGCCCTTCTACATTTCTCTTTCCTCATCGCCCAGATAGTCGTGTAGCTTTGTCTTTCGACTACTACTTTAGGGAAACTTTACTGAGATACCGCTACCATTTGTGTTCCCATAAAATAAGACGTCGTAGCTAGAACCATAACTTGGAAATATGATGACGCAACCATGACGTTACCTACTGCATCTTGTCAAACAAATAACGCAAGTAACTCTTAATCGTTAGCTGACTGTATGTTTTCGAGTCTCAATTTGTTAAAATAAAATTGAGAAATGAAACTGCATGTTATCATATTATATGCTTTAGGTATCTTGCTAAAATTTCACTTTTGTAAAGTTTCAAGTCTGAACACGTCATAACATTCATGCTCACGTCATTGCAACGGCTGTTATAATTGAAAGGTTTTGACAATCAACCATTGGTCTTTATTCTCAAATTTAAAGCAGAACTCGCTTCAAGTTTTCACTACTTTTAGCAATTTATAACTATGTACACTGAAAAACATACCATCTATTGTTTTTGTAGCATAATTTGATATAATATAATCTACATAAAATCTAAATAACTGTTAACCGTACTTGTTTGTGGCTACCCCCTACGTGGATGAATAGAAAAAAACTTTAATTTAAACCATTTTTATGGACTCTATGTTGTGTTTATATAGGCGCCGAATTTCTATACACATGTAAAGACGCATAAAATACGAAATTTATATTATATTTTGGTGGAGGTGCCGGGCTCGCTGTAGCAAATTTTTATGAATAACTATTAATTTTCTATATCTTAATCACAAAATTGACATAAACTCTATTTAATCCACACGAAATGCAAATTTGGTGTTATGTCCTCACCAATACCAAAGTTGAAAAGCTGCAAGGATGACAAGTAAAAATAGATAAAAGAACGCCGCTGTGATAAATGATAAAACCAAATTCTCATTTTTGACGCAGAAAAAGCAACGTGATTTTGCAATTTTATCGTTTTAGTATAACTTGTAAAACTACAGCAAAGCGCTGCTAATACATATGTAAGGCCTAAGCTTTTGAACACAGGGTTGTAAAAGTGATTGGCTGTGATTTTTAAAACTTTTGATATCTAGGTTACGCTATATCAGTTGGCTTTTACAGGTTTTCAATATAATTAGTGATTTCGTATAGTGGTTGAAACTAAAAAATAAATGGCCTAATACGTTAAAGGTTGCAATAAAAATAATTTTTGAAGGGAATACAGTTAAAAATGGTCCTAACATAAAAAAATTATTGAGATTATTTTACGAATATACTTGGTTAGATATTGATTTACTTTGGCATATCAGTTGCTTATTGGCGTTCAAATTAATGATAATTAGAGATTATCACCAAAATCTCATTAACTACTAATATACTCATGCACCGCAGAATAACTAATTAACATCTCCAAACTCAGATAATTAGATATTTCAATCTATTAAATGTAGATCGAAGTTTAATACCACAAAGTTTAAAAACTAAAATGCTTTCAACTTTTAATTCAGATTTTAACTATTTGAGATTAAAAAAAACAATATACACTTATATGTACGTATACAATAGAGATTACTGGATTCTCTACTTCTTCATATTGTATGTAAGTTTTGACCTAAGCGGGTGGAACTAAAAGAGTTAGAATGAAATAAAAAAGCTAGGACAATCGATTTTGATACACTTCTCTTTAAAAATCCTTATTATCGTCTATGATAATGACAGACAATACAACCACTATTTATACTAAGAATATTCTTGTGCTGACCACGAAACTTCCGAACTCTGTTAACATCATTTACTGAAATATTTTCTAATAAACTGCACGATGCGATACTAGAAAAGTTTTGAAGTACACACATCATTATATTTTTGACTAAATGCTATATATTTTTCTAAACATGTAAAGCATTAGATAAAAGTGTTTTAATTTTCTTTTTATATCCACATAATGGCGATTTCGTAGTAACAGCATATGAAAACTTTTATAGTAACCTAATAAATATTTTCTAATTCTCGACAAAACCTTTTTAGTAAAACTAATCCGACATTAACATACAATGGACTAATGATAATTTTCAAGCGAATTATATAAACAAGAATTTTCCCCATTTAATTTTAATTTATTTCTATACACTTAATTGTAATTAAAGCAGGTAGCTTCGAAACACAACTCCTCATTTCTTAGTGTTAAAAAACATTAACGTCGCATGTAATGTACATAATTAAATTGCAACCTGTTGAGTTTTATAAATTTTAAAACGCGATCCATCAAGAAAACTATTTGTTGTGACTTATTATCGTTTAACCCCTCAGGTTTGTGATTTTTCGAGCGTGAACTGGCACACGCGTAATTTATTAAAAAAATGAAGATATATAAAACGCTATGGCCTGTGTGCCTAACGGTGGGATCAAATAATAAACAAATCATGAATAAATATCTATTTAATATTATATCAAGAGAAAAAAAATGAAGAAAAAGCATAAATATATCATCATAGCAAGCTAATATATAGATAATAAATATCTATTCTATTCACATAATGTACTCTACTACTACTACTACTATTTACATAAACTCTATAATAGGTATCTAAACTATAGAAATAATTTAGTGTAAATTAGCTTAAACTATGGGCACAAAACAAATCTTTAATCGACAGATTTAAAAAATCTTTTTGCACAGCTATGTGATTTAAACCATAGAGATGAAACACGATTGATAATGGTGAAATTTGATTTCTGATTTCGAAAAGTCTATCTAATCTAAGAACATGCACGTATATGAAAATGCGTGTACAGATCGTATTTTTCTTTTGATGTATGTATACTTACTCTTGTTTATTTATTTCTTCTTTCATTTTCCACATTAAAAAAAAAAACAAACAATTGGCTCTTATTCTACAGCAAACAAAGTGCCAAGGACAGTATTACAAAATATATTTCAATGAGCGGCCAGTTCAGTTTGTTGGGTACTAATTGATACAAGTTAAGTTTTTCATTAGATTAAAAATATTTTGTTTAAGTTATTTGATAAGAAAATCTATGTCATATACTCTATTACATATTATAGCTATATTAATATACATAATATATTAATTATAATGAATTTATTCTTTGTCATTTTACAATAAAAAATAAATAGTAGAATAGCGTTTTTTTGTTACATTCTCTTTTCCATTATAAAAAACCTAATACGCATTACTTTAAGAAAAAAATAGGTATGTAATAATCCACGTTAACTAATATCTCACCTCTAATCTAAGCCAAATCAGCATTTAACAGTGTGCCATTTTTTACAGAAATTTTCAACATATTCGCTACCCCACCAGGTATCAATACCAATGAATAAATGTACAAAATTAAATTTGAAATCTTGTGTGTATGAAAGGTAAGTAAAAGATCTTTGTGAAATGATGTTATTCTTAATGGATCTGACATTAACGATTTAAATTTGAAGCTACGAGGAAAGTGGAAGAGTATATTTCGAAATAAAATTAAGATTTTAATAACAAAAGCATTTCCATGTTCGCTAATAATAAGTATTTAACATACTGATGACATTTTTTTACAAAAATTGTCAACCTCGCCACCCCATCTCATATCAATACTAATTTCTAATAAAAAATTCTATAACATTAAACTTGAAACCTTGTGGGTGTATATGGAAGGTAAGGCAAAAGTCCGTGTGAATTAAATGTCAGTTGTAAAAAAATAATTTTAAGAGGGATAATCATGCTTTGACTCACAATCAGATAAAGTTTAATTATCTTTTAGTGATCCTCAATTTTCTTTAAACAGCCACCACTAAATTTCCAAATTTATGTCAAAACATCTTTAATGGGCCTAACGTGACCTCTTAACGAATTAAATTTGAAGCTACAAAGAAAGCGGCAAAATATATTTCGAAATGAAATCAAGCTTTTGAAATATTAAGTACAGAAACGTACGTTTCAATTGTGCTGAACTTTGAGAAGCACTTTAAAGAAGAAGAAATGCAGGATCTTGCGAAACTTTCATACTCAATTCGTACTGTGGAAGATCTAGAGATGCAGGATTAATCAGCTCTACTTTAGTTTTTTTAATGAACTTTGTCAGAATTCAGCCTTAAAGTTGTCTTGTGAAGCAGCATCAAAATTTAGCTGGCAATATAGTTTCAAATAAACTCTGGCTCAAAAGAACACAATTGTACTGATGTGGATACCAGGACACTGATGAGAATGTGATTGTAATAAGATTACTGATGGTCTTGCAAAGAAAGGCGGGGGGACTAGATTCAGTGGACCACAGCCATTCTGTGGTCTAGCTAAGAACCATGTCAGAACTGATCTTCAATAGTTGAAGACTAAACGAGACTTGTACAGCTTGATGAAATAACAAATTTTTTCAATCTTTTCAACAGCGTAAGTTGGACGAATGTAATTTTTTAACAAATTTTCCCTACAAAAAAACAAATATCTGCTAAATGAAGCTATTGAACACTTATATGAATCGGGAACGGAGAATAGTTTAATGCTTGTATCTTTAAAGATGTAATATATTTTCAAAGATGTAATATATTTTTATAAACATAATTGTGCATCTGTATTACTGTACCTATTGCTACTCGCCTAAACATGTTAGGACCCTTTGTGACGACATCAATGTGATTCATCACCTTCTACCACATTGTGGAGGCCGCCGAATTAGTACATTAATTGACTCAATATGAAGTAGGTAAGTACCGCTTAGATATTGATTTTGTTAATTTGCTTTATTATGAACTACTTCCAAAGAAAATCTCACGCTTCTTGATTTTCCTACGAGATTATTTAAGAAAACCAGATTTATTTTAATAGACCTATCAATTTGAAGATTTATAACAAAGAATATAATATATAAGTTCAGATATTATGGAACAGAACGGAAACGTTTACACACGCAAGCATTTATGCAATACACTTACATATGTATGTATACAGGGTGTCCGCGCTATACAAAGCATGCTTTTAAGGGATGATAGCTACAACGATTTAGAAACAAAAACATATAATACACCTTGGGTCTATCTATAAGCGTAAACGAGAAAAAAAAATGTTTCTAAAAAACCTTATTTGGTCAAACTGTACAAGAAAACTCATCCATATTGCTTCTTAAATAACCAAAAAACCATATAAAAAATTTAGGATTGAAAATAACTGAAAACAACGATGAAAACGAATTATTTCATACTTTGAAATTGAAGCGTGGTGTCATTTCTCTTCCACCATACTGTACACGTATTCAATAGAAGTGCAGATGTATGCCAAGCATCATCTGTTTATACGACCTTGAACTTGTATCGTACGAAGTCAATGGCCATACGTTTTAAAATAAAGGTACCTTTGCGTTTTTTTTAATAATGTTATGACAATAAAATCGATGTTATGTTGAAGCTAGAGTGAAAAGGGCGTATTTAATAGCAGCCTCCGATCGGTAAATGAAAATTTAAGTCGCATTGAATGAAAAAAATGTAATTACTGCAATTATGTTATGGCGCTTTAAGCTCTTTCGTAAAGGCTACTACAAAATTGAGTTCTTTTCTTTTATTTGTGATAAATTGGTGATCCTAAAAAGGACTTTTTTGAGAGACAGGAGAAAATGTATTACAGGAAAGGCTCGATGTGTTGCCCATTTTCAAGAACACACGCCTGTAATCGTCGGGTAAATCTTGCACTGATCAGCTGCCGGTGTATAGTATGCGTCGAAGTTTGTGACATGAGAAATAATTTTTTTTCTCGTTTACGCTTACAGTTTCTAAATCGTTGTAGCTATCATCTCTTAAAAGCATGCTTTGTATATCGCGGACACCCTGTATATTAGTTTAACTGTATGCTGGGTTTAAAATACAATTTCTCCAACAAAATTACGTTTTAAATATTCCAAATATTTACATCATTATCAAAATGAAATAGTTATGTAATATTTAAAAAATTCTCTAAAAATTTTGTTAAAAATAAAAAAATCTGTATGTTTTATAATTAATCTGATTACATTAGAAAAAATTGGTTTAGTTATTAGCGCATTATTTATATTTTATAACAATATAGAAACATAAAATTGGGTAACATCAAAAAATTAAATGCTCATACATATAACACAACTCAGTTTTCGCTAAAATAAAATAAACTATTGCAGGCATCTAATACAAAAACCAACTTTTTTTCTCGGCGTAAACATTTTTTCGTTAGCAGCAGTTGAATTTAGGCCGATGTGTACAGTGAGTCACAACTAGTCGCACTATGTTCGAACTCGTATAACGGAGCAATAAAAAAATTAGCTGCAATATTACCATGCGTTTAAATGCGATAAACTGTTCCGTATTTGTAATGATATTTTAGGGTATATTTCGAAAATGCACATAGTAAAAAAGACCGCATCAATAACGTACTAACTAATACATCGCCATTTTGATTTAAATTTTCCATATAAAGTAGTTATAACACATTTGTTTATTATTGTAACATAATTTGACTACTATTTACACACGTAAATTTAATTTTATTGAAATGCATAGATTTAAGCAGCATTAAATCCATTTCGATAATTGGGCGTATAATAAAAAAATTATATTACAATTAGTAAATAAGCAATATTGTAAGTTGTTGTTGTACACTTACCTACGGAAACAGGATCTAGGACCTAGGAAGCGAAGAAATAATCCTATCCCGATGGAAGAATGGCATCACGCACGCACTGAAAATATGTAAAGTTTTATTTAAAAAATGTATTTACGTACGAACAAACTGTAATTACCTTTTCCGCTTGTAATTATCGCATAATGCAATGTCCAACACTGATCGTCTTCGGCACAACGAAACTCCGCACCTTAACGTACTAATCGAGCAAACGAACTATATGCAAGGCAACCTAGAGTAGCGGGGACAATCCTACCGCTACAGATAGACACAAAAACTCTGAAATTTGTGCGTTTTTTACTTATAAAAAGTTTCCAAACTGATTTTATTTGTAGAAGGAAAAAGAAAAGCTTCGTAGTAGGTACTTTTTGTGTAATATAATTTGTCATCTAAATATGAAAATTTGAATTTCGTAATGTTGTACGCTGCGCTGTACTAAAAAACGATAAAAAAGGAGGCGTCTCTTACATCATTCTCTTGAACGGTAACTGTAATAGTATTCCAGATGTCGACTTTAATAAAAAAAATAAATAGATTTTTTTCCTCAGCTTATATTCGAAAAGGTGGTATTATGAAGTTTGATATCCCATTTGCTTATCAGTTCACATTATGGACAATCAATGGCGTAGCATGAAGCTGCGTCTGGTTCTACGTACTGGTTTAGAAACAATGATTGATCATAGTTTAAAATTTTCTATGTGTATTGTGTATAATTATAGTTTTTCGTAGTAGAATAAAATTTTGATTAAAACACAAATAAATGTTAACTTTTTATTTAGCATTTTGTAATAAGACAAAATGAAGTCATACAATATATTTAAATATTTATAGTTCATCTGAATAATTATACAAAAAATATGTTACATTTTGGTACACACTAGTTATAGTGATGAATCTTGGTTTTAATGAAAAATTAGCTAATACTAACCCAGTTAAGAAAAATGGGATCTTAATACACTGACAGCCTCTGTCAATCCGTATTTATTGCACAGTTCTAATAGCACCTTGTATATTCCGTCACAATGTAAAGGCGTTTTAGAATTGCCTAAAACGAGAAAACTGAAACGCGCCTTAAAAAAAATGCACAAGTCTTACCATCTATTGCGTGGAGGGTCGTGATACCTTGCTTACAAACTTGCCGCAATTCGCTTTGTAGGGTATCCAAAAGAACAATCGTTTGGGTGTCAAACTAAAAATAGAGAATTACATCCCTGAAAATATTTTCGAAAATGACTTACTTGTCTCAATAAACACAATTCCATTAATTGCTGGAAATGTATTGGAATTTTATTGACTATATTGTGTTCCACTTTGCCCAAAGCCTGATAAAAACCAGATCGCGAATCATTGTCTTCTTCGTCTATTTTTGTATCAGATAATCTGGTTGGTGGTGTCAGAGAAACTTCATCTGAACGACAAAGATTTGCGCTTGGCGGTAGCCCAAGTAGGCTAGGTCTATGTTTGTTCGCTGCCGTTGCGAGGGCGTAAGATAACACAGCGGTGTCGTATGCATCCATCTTCATACTTTTTGAAGAACTGTAAAATATATTTATGTTAGATTTATGTAGAATAACGACTAGCTTTGTAATATGTAATGTATTAATCCGTAGTTGTATAATATTTTTGAAATATACGGTTTCCTAGATTTCAGCAGGTTATTGTTACCTTTGAAATAACCAAATATCTGAGTCCTGATGCTGGATTTGTATATACTACCAGTATTGGTATTCTAATTAGAGCAATCACGTTTTCAAAATTAGTTTCCAGCTATTTACTTACCAGTAGATATGTGAATAAAGAAAATAGGTTGTAAATTTTATATGGGCTTCACTACACCCTAAAATCTGTTCAAATAAATGTAACGGTTGTCATCTGTAATAAGTTTTTGAAAACTTTGCGTCAGTCTAGGCACAGCTTTGTCAGAATATATGGAGAAACCATTACACGAATGGCTGCTAACCAAGAATATACTCATACTGTAAAATCATGCTGAAAGGTAGGATAGGGGACAACGTTAAGGCCTGAAACAGAATCTGTATAATTTAAATATTCCTGGAATGTGTTCGAAACATTTTTCTCTATTTATGACTCTCGTGCGTTTTCGAAAAAAATATCACACTTTCATTGGAAATAATCAAAATTAAAAGTTTAATTTTACAAATTTCAAATAACTAGCACATTGAAACCCAACTGGTGAATAAAGTACGAAGGAATCGAAATACAATTGTATAAATATCAGAGCACTTCATTTTTGCCAGAAATGGTTTGTTTCCATATAGGTACGTGCAGGTCGACAAAAATGTCATGATAGTAAGTCATTCTGCGCATATTGTATTGGAGTGGAGGTTTATATGTTCCACTTTTATTATCAGTGAGTAACTAATACCACAAAAGCAATTAGCTTTCCCCCCGCCCATCTCATGTGCGAGCCAATGACACGTGAGCGTAATTGCAATGTTTGCCAGGACACAACTTACACGACATTTTTGTCGACCTGTGCCGAATTGCTGTGTCTAAATATAGGTCAATCCACAAAAAATTTAATAGAAGTCACAAGCGGCTCAGCTTCGAGACTTTTGACGAAATATCTAATTATGTATGCTAAAAGAAATTAATGAGGAATAGAAGCAGGAATGCTAAAATGATCGAAACAATATACCAAGTGTTCGGTTTAGTATTATGTAGCGCCCAAAATGTGCAATTTTACACTATAGATGTGTTACTGCTCAGTAAGCTTGCAATGGAGATTTATTCTCAATGTCCTTATTTGTATCTGACTCATATAACATCTCTGCGACAACAAAAGCGCAGAGATTTGATTCGCCGGCCAAATCATATCTTCCACTTAGGACGAGTAAAGTCTGCTGTGAATATTCGAGCGTTCATTGCTATATCCAAACGGTTTTATCAATGACATTTTCTAGTTCCTAATACACTGATTGACATTGTAGTCAAAATAACTATGACTGAAATATCTAAAAGAATTCCATTGTTGTGGAAATTATTTTTAATCTATAAAACGTTAGCGTACGTCGTCTATTAATCTCATTTGAGATAGTATCTCTTGGAGTGTTATAGAAAAACAACTACATTACCATGAATTACACCAATTGAAATAGTCACAAGCGTCTGCAGAACATACTTCAGTTACTATATGAATAAGTTATAAGTTATAAAAAATCATTAAGTATATGTGGAACTAAACATCAACATTGGGATTTTCAGAAAATCTCCAAATCCATTGAAAGCTAACCAGATGCTGTTATATGATAAAATATTCAATTCAATATTTCTTGTATTCAGAAAAATGGTCGGATTTCCAAACTCCCTATATAATGAATCGCGTTATCATAACATCTAAAGTATGGTTAGTTAAATCACGTCTCACAAAACGTATGATGAAAGGTGTACAACGGTTTTATTCTTAATACAGAGGATAAAATAAATTTTAGATGGGATTATACTGTATTATCAAAACACAATAATGAGACAAACATGCTGTGCACGATGCAAAAACAGACATGCCATAGTAAGATAACTAACATCAACAACAAATAAGGATTCAACTCAGTCCTAACAAGAAATAGGATTGGACAGGTATATCTAATTCAGGGGGTATAAACGACAATTACCCAATTAAAAATAAAAAATCAAAAGAAATAAAACGAACTAATTGAATTCAAATCCCATTTATTTACAAATCAAAATAAAAATAAAACATATATACAACAACTTATAAATAAACAATTTACGAGCTCTTTAAATCTATAACAATGTCTAAAAATTAATCGCTACATATATACAAAGATACTGAGCTAGTAATAGTAGTAGTAAATAGTAGTAGTTATTTTTTAGTATTAAATGTACAAGAAGGGATTTACTAAGGTTTCATTGAAAAATGGAAAGACGTGTTCTAGTAATCTTTTGTTATATTATTATTATTGTTGCAAATTGGTACTAAAAATACTTTATAATTTTCTTTAATGCATCGTATTTACATCGTTGATTTTTGAAAACAATATTTATACGGGGAAAAAGGAAAGTAACAACAATTTCCTACTTCAGCTTACAATCTATCGTAACGCATTCCTCTCGTAAAAGATCATGCAATCAATGCTTAGGAAATATAGTAGCAATAAATTTCATATTGTTCTACAATTACCCTATTAAAAAACATCATACGTGATACCATTATAAAATTAATAGTTACTATATTTCACAAACAAGTGTGTGATTTACTGTTGGCCTTGTTGAAAAATTACTTGTAAGTCGATAAACTTAACCTTCACGGATCCTTGAGAAACGTGAACAAAATAAACAAAAACCGATTTTATATAATAAAATATTTCAAAAAATATAAATATCAACTCGATAATTTTATAAAACACGATTATTATGAGCGCATTTTCTGCATCATTTAATAGTATGTTCTTGCACTTGTACTAGTATTCCATATCACAAATACATTTTATATTGATTTATTGTCCAAGATGGGCCGTTTTTTATTATATAACGTTTTTCACTTATCGTGAGTATTCATTCCTTGTAGCGTTTTTCTTTTTAGTTATATAAATATTACTATGTACACCGGAACATCGTACAATATTGATATTTTAAAAATTCTTCGTACTATCCTCACCCAAAACACGCATCACGGTTTTTTTTAAATAGATTTTGATTTGGCGCTTGAATGGACTCACCCTCCGAATTCAGAACCATCCCGTAGCATCAACGATGGTTTTCCTGGCGGTAGATTTTGAATGGCTTCTTGTTGTTCGCGCATTTGCTTCTTCCGTTTCTTACTCCACAGTTCGTGGCAATCTTGCCAAGTGGGCAGTTCCGGTGCAGAGATTCTGTAATGAAATATATTACAATAAAATTAACTTAATAAGTGGTCTAAGTTCGAAAGCTTTACGAAGATATATATGTTTGGCGAAATTTGAGGAACTTGTCTTAGAATTCTAATGCAAAATGTGCAAATAAACTAATAAGGCTGATTTCTTTTTTATAATTTTGACCTTCAATTTTACTCGAGACTTCCATACTGTTTCTTTCAAATTACTTGGGTTGAGAACGCACTCATACGTTTTGGAATTTATATACTGGTATCATCTTCAACTAGTCATTTGTGGCCTTGGTTATGCTGTCAAACGTAAATAGGGTTTATTGTTTCAACGTGTAACTCATGCTTACTTATTACTAAATTCGATTTAATATCTTCGCCTATTCAGTGATATAGATTGACACAACCTTTGCTAAAACATGTCAAGAGCGAGCCGTTATCAACTTCTTTCCATCTGCCATCAAAAAGCGCACATTGAATGTTATTGAGATTCGATTGATTAACATACAGATATATCAAAATCACCGCTGAAAACAAGGAAGTAGTTAGTCGACAGTAGAAAAAGTAATAGCGTATATGAGAAAAGCTTTATTGAATTTGTCGTATGCATGTAAAACCTCTTTTTCTAGGAAGTTCAAAACAGCCACAATCCATTCTAGCAAAATAGAAAACGTGGCTTGAAACATTGCACTATGATAAAAAAAAACAGGAAATATTAAGTCCTCTTGGGCACAGTACAGATTTTCACATCACTTTACAAAAGGATAAATATTGACAAATTAACGCAATAACATCATCGGAAACCGAAAAATAAATAATAAAATAAACACAAAATAGTTGCTTGCAAAAAATGCAAGTAATGATAATATTTCATTGGTCTATGGAATTTATTATTGCAAAGAAAACCGAACAATCAATTTCACGGATTAAATTGTATTAAAAATTGTTAGGTATATGTTTTGAAAAACATACTTTGAAAATCTTTTAAGAAAAATTAGGAGTTGCAAGTTGCAAGAGTTACAGATTCATTTCTTTCTCTTTAATTACTACTAGATTATTAAATCGTGTCAAGTTCAATCCATTGTGTGCGCTTGAAATTAATTTATAGTATTCAAGTACATATACTCACACATTTTTCTCAAGAAAAACCTATTTTATTACATTTTCTATACATAATAATGATACATAAAGTCTAGAATTTTGGATATATGTACAGACTTGTTTTAGTAAATCCCTTAGCAGATGAAACACCGTTATTCATAAAAATAATAATATTGTACTACTTACATGTTATTATTGATTGATGACAAAAAAAACCAAAAGGATGAAATGAAATTATTTTACACAAAAACACGTACACAAAAATGTGGCCACTTACTGTTCGGGATTGATATTTTTCAACCAATTCGATTTTAATGCATTTTCTGCTGTTATTCTTTTCTCCGGATCCAACTCCAACATCTTGTCTAAGAGATCCAGCGCAGATGAAGGCATCATCATGAATTCTTCCCGAATACGCCGCCTGTGCAGTTTCTTCGGTTTAAGTGTGTAAAACAGTGGTAATTTGATAACGCTAGGCCATACAGCAGGAGTTGGAGTACCACACAGCCTGGATATCATCTCTAATTGCATCATTTCAGCATTTGCCTATAATAAATAACATCTTTTTATAATACTGTAATCGATTTTATTATTATACTTACTGGAAATAATGGTTTCTTAAGAAATAATTCACCTAATATGCACCCGCAACTCCAAACATCAATAGCTGGTCCGTACCTTTCTTCTCCCAGCAATAATTCTGGAGGTCGATACCATAAGGTTATCACTTTGTTGGTATATGGTCTTTGCCGATCTTCGGCGTTATATAATCTCGCCAGTCCAAAATCTGCTAGCTTTACTTCGCCCCTATAAAATAAAACCTATAAATGTCAAACGTCACTGCTAAAGAGTAATCTGAAGATCTCACTTGTTGTTCATTAGGATGTTGCTGCATTTAATGTCGCGATGCAGGAAGTTTTTCTTGTGGCAATAGTTCAAACCATCTAAAAGCTGTCGCATGATGCATGCATTGTTCAACTCGTTGAAATCGACCATGCCTGATTCGAGAAGTCCCATCAGGTCGTGATCCATGTACTCGAAAACTAAATAGAACGATCCTTTGTCCTATTCAAATTAGAATGAATTACAATAAATGTAAAAGAATACATTAGATTGTAGAGTTGTAAAAACCATGTTTTGAGAAAGCTAATCAATCTTGTAGTATGTATTACAACTATTTCAATTAAATTAGTGTAGTATTGCCGTATACCTCGGTTTGGAAAATTTTACGCAAAATTCTAAAAATTATCCATATAAACCGAAAATGCGGCTTGAATTAAAGGATGCAGATTTGACTAGGAGATACGATTTCTCTTTGCAAGTAAGGACTCGGATAAAAATTGAACACAAATAGCTATCCCATATTTTATGAACAGCTGCACATTTTTCTCTGAATGATGGAGTCAATACTCAAAGCTGTAGAAACGAGTCTACAGGAAATCCACAAGAAATCGTTCAAGAAGTCTTCATGACAAGAAAGTCACCATTTGGTGCGATTTTACAGCTGATTTTATTATTGGTTCGTATTTCTACGAGCAAAAGCAGAATGGAGAAGCCCTATCTAGTAACTCTAAATGGTGAATAATACTTGCAAATGTTAAAAAATTATGTTATTCCACCACCGGAAAAGAAAAAAAACACGGAAGTGGAAACATCATTTTTTATGCAGGATGGAGCACCTCCACATATTTTTCAATCAATCAAATTGTTAACCAACGATTTTCAAGCTGCTGTGTTAAGCAGACATTTCGCAAATTCAGGACCACGAAGATCACCTGATTTTAACCCAACTGTGGGGTTATTTCAAAAGTTTAGTGTTCAGAAGACGACCAACAACGCTACAAGAATTAAAAGCTAATATCACGGAGTCAATTGGTACAATTCAACCAGAAATGTTACGGAATGTTGTGTACAATTTGAAGGAAAGGTTGGTAATCTTATTCCAGCAAAATGGAGATTATATTGAGCAAATGCCGTAAGCGGTGGGCATGCTAAATCCCATTCCTTAAGTAATTAGATTCCGTTTATGATAACCCCTTATGTCCCTACCATCGCGGGATCAGAACCTCCAAACCCTCACAACAGAAACCAATCAATAAAATGAAATAAAAGCAATTCAAAGCTAAGTTCTTCAGGTTTAATAGGTTTGTGCGGATAGAAAAAGAACAATCCTACACAGAGAACTGTTCCTGTGAACTCAAACTTTATCAAAAAATTTAGCACCAAGAACGTATTTAAAACTTTGTACTGTATGAAACATCAATTCTGGTGTTTAAGCTAGTTTTTAGAAATGTATTGTTAGCACGCATATCGAAATTAACTTAATATTATTCATTATGATATTTCTTCTTAAAATCGGTCTAAATTATATTGATTACTAGAAAATTATTGTAGTTACTCGTTCACAAATTACTGGATCAGTCAACGCTATTCTACTTTTTAAGTTTCATATTGACGACGAAAAATAAATCCTTTACCAGATTATAATAGGAAATAATCAAGCCATAATATCATATTCCCAAAACTAAGTTTACATCTAAAAAAAAATGAATGAAATTACTCACCT
Source organism: Popillia japonica (assembly GCA_004785975.1). Lineage (NCBI taxonomy): Eukaryota > Metazoa > Arthropoda > Insecta > Coleoptera > Scarabaeidae > Popillia > Popillia japonica. Next base: position 35,881 of record ML218120.1, read on the forward strand.
TCCGAAAATCTACGGCATCTTGTTTATCAGTTACAACTTCTCGCAAGTTTACTATATTTTTGTGATTCAACTGCCTTAAGATTTTAATTTCACGTACTGCTGTTATTGGAAAACCTTCTTTTTCGTTTTCAAGTCGCACTTTCTTTAAAGCAACAAGTTGATCAGCGTGAACATCTTTCGCTTTATAAACTTGTCCATAAGTACCTAAAAAAGGAATGAATCAGCTTGAATTACTATAAATTGAATCACACTAGAAATTTTTACCTTCCCCAATTTGATTAATAATTTCGAACACATCGACGCATCGTTCACCCCAATCTTTATTGATCTGATTGCTCCTTGACCCTCTACGTCGTACGATCTTCGGCCTTTTCAATTTAGGTTTTGGTCCAACTCTTACTTTTTCCGTGGATTTGGGCAGGGCACTGGTCGTAATACGCGGAGGAGTATTTGGTGCGTCTTCATCACAGCTCAAGTCTTCGGAACCAGGAACAACTATTAAACATTGTTTAACATGATGGGTTCAGTGTAATGGAAAGATGTTCTAAAATTGGTTTCATACAAATGTGTGTTTTGTTTAATAAAGTAACGTTTATCGCAGTGTCAATGAATCATGACACAAGTGGAAGTTAAAATTTCCAATTTAGGAATATTTGCCAAAACACTTTGCATCATCTGTGTATAAAATGTTTTAAATTCAAGTATTTCCCATATGTATCTGGTCTATTATAATCTCATACATACATATATGGAAAGAGTGACATTTCAGGTAAAAGGATAATCATTATTGCTATGCATTATGCGAGAACGAACTAAATTCGGTAGACTTGAGAAAACTAAAAATAAAAAATTACACAAACTATTCCGCAATTATTCATGGCGATAAATGAAAGATGGCTTTAACACATTAATTCACATAGTCGGTCAGATTTTTTCATATTAACACTTACGTAATAATATACATATCACATACAGAATTTGACGATTAAAACGTAATAAAGAGAACCTACTACAAAACACAATTTATACACAGTACATACATTTATAAAAATGAATAAAAATGTTTTAAAAGGTGAATCAGCCTCAAAACTGGGTCAGCAAAAGAAAAGCTAACACTATTAACTAATATGTACTAATTATTGTTTTATATAGATTTGTAACCAAAAATGTGTATTTAATTTGTTATTTGATGAAGTCGAAGTGGGGATGTGGTAAACGTGTAATATTACGATTAATAATTTTACCTGGCGGCATTGGTAGATTCATAATAGTTTTCCTTGGCGGGGTTTTTGCCTTCAAAGGCGGCGGTGGTGGTATAGGACTAGGTGATCGACTGGGCGGCGATTCAATAGCTTCTAGATCAGTCTGGTTTATTCCCGGTGGCATAGGTAATTTGGTGATGCTCTTTGATTTCACAATTTTATTAGTGTCAACTACGTTATTCTTTTTGGGTGTACTTGGTTTTGTAATCTTTGAAGGCGACGCCATTGGTGCTTTGGATAGCTGGCTTGGTGTAGTTGTAGGTACTTCAGGTAAAGAGATATTATCTACTTCCTTAACTGGTAGGACAATTTCATCCAGTTTAACAGAAGGCGGCGTCTTCTGTTCTGATGGTATAGGAATATTATCAATGTCCATAGGTGAAGTAGGTTCAGGTTCTGATCGATCCACTTGATCAGTCATAATAGGCGGGGGAGTAATTGCTCGTTTAGTCGTACAAGCAGCTGTATCAGTAGCAGTCACAGTAGTAGATACCTCTTTCTTTTCTAACAGTTTTTTTAGTTCTTGTTCGCGTTTATATTTATCTTTAACAAGTTCAGCAAATAAACTAGTATCAGTGATTTTATTTTTTAATAATGATGACCGCATTGAGTGAGGTGAAGGGCTCTTAGGTCCTTTATCTCTGCGAGTAGGCGTTCTAGATCTTTCTCTTGCATTTTTTGGACTTCTCGATCGATATTTTTTGTGCCTACTACGACTCGGAGACCTACTATAATGTCGTCGACCCCAACTAGGTGATCTTGATACTCTTCTTCTAACTGGACTTCTACTTCTCGACATTCTTCTCCTCTCTTTCAAACGTTCTTTTTCTCGCCTATGTCTACGATGACTTGATTCTTTTTCTAATCTTCGTCTTCTTGATGGTGACATACTTGAATGCGTGTGGCTATAAGATGGAATCATGTCAGGGCTTGGATTTCGATACGGAGATGATCGAACTGGGGAAATACTATGATCTCTAGATGGTCCATCTATTACAATCGGCGATTTACTGTGATCTTTGTCACGTAAATCTATAACCTCAAATGAGCACTCATGATTCATTTTGACCTGTTTGATTGGTGGTGTATGGGGTGATTCAGTAATTTTAAGATGTAATGGAGGTGTATTTCTATCAGGTGTAGGGCTTTTAATCTTATCATCTAAAGGATCAGGGGAAGCAATGTGACTATCATTTGATACAGGTGAACAAGCATCGGGATCTAATTTAGCAACATCTGATGGTTTATACACTTGAAGGTCATTTGGTGGCTCCCAGTCTGATAGAGCTTCTTTTTCCTCCATATTACAGGACACACGACTCTGTGATGTTGACAGAGGCGAATCACTATCAACACTGGTCAAACTTGAACTCCGAGACCGATGTTTTTTCTTTTTCCGTTTTCTTGACTTTTTATCTTTCTTGTGTTTCTTTTCTTTTTTCTTTCTTTTCTTCCTATCCATTTCAAAATCATATGTTGGTGAATTAACTACTTGTCTAACTTCCTGCTGGCTAGGTGAATCAAACTTTCTTCGTACATGTCTAACATCACTAGATCTTGATGATCGTGAAGAGATGCTATGTTTACGCTCCCTTCTTGATGACATAACTGGGGAAGGAGACCTGGGAATCATTGAAGGATCAAGCCGATGCCTTCTGCCAGGTGAAGAAACGAGCAGTTTACGGTAATAGAACTCTTCATCTATAACCAAACGACCAGAATGACTGTTGCGATGCATTGTTGCGTTTAGTTCACCATCACTAAAACTAACACTCTCACCACTTTGTATTTCACCTGCTTCAGGCTCTGATAAGTCCTCTGAACTAACGTCTGAATATTCCACAAGAGGCTTTATTGTATTTGCTGGAATGGATGAGTTACCGTTTTCTTCTCGAGATTTATA
>SMLS01065199.1:0-58784 GCA_004785975.1 Popillia japonica
AATTCTTACTTGCAGGTGTACCGAGTTTTCGTGGGAGAAGTGTACATTAACGAGATTTCCTCGAAAAATTGTGGGAAAACGCCAGTTACGTATTGGCAGTAACATTTTTTATCTAACGTTTTTATTTACTGAAACTACTGGGTGAGCAATTTTAAACGATGAGAGTTGGCAAAACAATTGTTTATTTAGGAACATTGCGTAGTTGGTAAAAAGTACTTAGTTTATTGAATAACAAACAAACTTTACTACTCACTTGCATGCAGGTGCTGAATCTTATCTGTCTACATCGGATGATTATTATTTACAGCTAGCAACCGCAGACAATCAAAGTATAAGATTGTAAGCTTTACTTTTATTGTTGAATTGCTTTAGAAAAATGTAATTCTATATATAATTTGGTTATGACCTAGCTGCTTGATCGCCCGATTTATTCCCTTTACTTAAATTGTAAGCATAGATTGGACAAGCGTACAACAAAAAATATCATCCCATCATCCCAGAAGCTGAACTTTTGCATCTTTCAAAATTTCAACAATGCTGCATGTCCAGTTCGCTGGCACATCTGCATTTGGTTATGTAACACAGCCTCTATGTATGTAAAACATCTACCTTATGACATTACATCTTTCGTTCCTTCCTTCTTCAGGTCGCTAAGGTTTCACGCCAAGCACTAACTCTTTATTGACTTCAAATATGTCACATTCAACACTTGTTGTAGGAAAAGTCACAAATGCCGCAATGGAGCTTTATACTTTATCTTTATTTATCATATTGCTGTCAGTTTTTTGCCGCTCATTTGGTACCTATCCAAAAATATCTATATTCGAGGGCATATTGGTGGAGCCAACCACTCCAGGTTCTGTTGTAACGTTGGCTAGAAGATTGAGTTAATCATTTATTAACAACAAAATTATAAACGGGCAGATCCTAACCTATATTTTTATGAAAAACTACTTAGAAGCCACCATCGATAAAACCTCAACTCTTGCACGATTTATGTGCAAGGACAATTCTATAGAATGTCTGGTCAAAACCCCAATTTTGTTCACTTGACAAAAAAGGTTAATCTTTCGCTTTAAGCATTTGCAACTGTTTTATGTTATCGGCCAACTTGTTCGTTTATTTTTCGTTTATTTTTCATTGGTTGCTTGGTTTGATACGAAAAAAAAATACTTTGATTTTTGTAATGTACAATGTACTGTATTTGTTGACATAATCCCCTCGAAGGGATTTACGATTACTTCACGGAAATGAATTTATTCGATGCTTTCAAAATAGTGATTTACTTCCTCTATGATGTCTTCATTGGACTCAAATTTTTATTTGCCAGAAAAGTTTTTAGTTACGGGAATAGATGGTAGTCCGAAGTGCCACGGCTTAAATACACGGAGACATTGTCATGGTGAAAGGACACCTTTTCTGGGCCATTCGCGGGCGTTTCTCTGTTATTGTCTCCCTTAGTCGGTCGAAAAGTGATGCCTAGTATTCGCCGGTAATGGTTCTTCCAATTAGGAGAATTCCGTTTGCGTCCCCAAAAAAACTGATGCCATGATCTTTCCAGCGGATGGAACGGATTTCACTTGCTTCAGAACCTGTCTGGACTGCTGTGTTCTCTCTTTCCGGGTGTATACAAGTTTCGTTCATTGTCAGAAAACGGTGAAAAAACTCTAATACATTCGTCTGAAATACTTGCAAATTGTCGGCAGATATTCGCATGCGAATTCGCTTTTGCTCTTGAATGAGTAAAGGCCACACCCATCTTGCGCACAGTTTTTGCATGTGCAATTTTTTATGCAAAACGAAGTGAAGTTGCTCAGTTGAGATACCTGTGGCTTCCGCTAACTCGCGCACTTTCACTCGTCTATCGCCTAAAATCAAATAGTGGACTTTATCGATGATTTCGGGGGTCACAGCTGATTTCGGGCCTCTAGGACGTGCTGCATCTTTAATGCTTGTTCTGAGAAGCTTAAACTCATTTACCTAAAGTCGAACACACTCATAATAAGGGCATGAATCAAAAGAATTGAATCACACCACGAATTCCAACTTTATCCACTTTTCGCTACTGCTCGAAACACTTCTGTTTATTTAACTGTCAAACAATCAACTACTGTCACAATGACTTCTTAAGACCAGAGAATATTCGTTACAGGGGATCGTTACATGGGGATCTGTCCCACTGTACTACTAGAAGTGCTCCTGGGAATCACGTCACTGCACATCTACATCTAAAATAGGCTATAACAACGACTCTATCTCTTAGTAGACTTAAGTAATTAAAGCCTGGGAAGATTAGAGGATACATACATAAAATCCTTGACCATCCCAATATTAACCATCTGATTCGCATTACAAACGACATGATTCCTATGCAATACAACTTTGACCAGTCCTACAAAGTGGTCATCGAAAGTGGGCATTCGTTGAGTGTGAACTCAAAAGAAGAACCTTGACATGGTACACCGAATTCTCGAGAATAAAAGGAGTGGGAATAGGCGTTGTTCAAAACAGAATAACCAAGTTGCTCTTCAGTTGGTCCAAACCACCAAGAGGTTGAGGGGAAATAAAATGACAGGGAAGCATGCCAAAGAAACAAAAATGGGAGAACAACCAAAAGGGCTACCATTGGCAGAACACGCCAAGGCAAAAGCAAGGTAAAGAACTTTTATCGGAATTGCCTAAGTTAGCAAAGATGATACTGGCTTTCCGCAGTCTACGCCAAGAAGATCTAGACACGGTAGAACATATTTTGTGTGAATGCGTTTCTATCAGTCATGCTGGGTAAAATACTCGACTTAAATCTATGTTTCCAATAAATTTATTGCGGTTAGGGATAAAAATAGGGATAGATTAGAAGAAACTTTGAGAAAATTGTCATATCCTATTGTTGTATATCTTAGATATGTACTAGTTTTATAATTAACCACATAGCTCTTATCGCTTTACTCCTAATCTAAACCGGAAATCTATTAAAGGTTTCCTGCGAGTTCTTCCTCAGTTAGGTAACAAATACTTCCGAGAAAAGAAATACGCCAAAGTCACCAGATCGATGCATTCCATTAGGATTTTTGGCGCGCTCCACTAGAATCCGTTTAACACATCTTTAAGGAAAATAAATAAATTAAACTAGTTTTATTTTTTTTCTGCGTTCTGCTTTTGATAATACATACACACATGCGCCGAAAATAATACTATTCGTCATTGGTTAACAATTCGAGTCGTATGCATGCGATTCGGTAGTGTTTACATAAATTATTATAGTTGCGAATTCCGCGAAAGTCTTGGAACATCTCCCACCGTTTTAAGTAAATAAAATTTTATAAAAGCTATTCCATTAGATCTTTTACGTTAGGTACATAAAATTTGTAATTCCTACCACCACCTACGATTAAGTCGAGTAGACTGAACGAGATTTTTCCTGGATTATTTGAACCAACGGTTATTGAATTTTATTACGAAGTTACTTTAATAGAAATGTTGAAAGTTTAGCATAAATACATGCGTGTAATTTTCCATTTATGCGTAATCTGTTTATTGCGTGTAATTACTACTATTTTATGCGTCTTATTTCTAGTAAATATTAGAGTACATATTTTATAAAATCTTCCCATCCAATTATGTATCTCAAAGATTGGGTGGTCTTTCTAACATTTCGTTTTATTTTTTTTTTCCTAATCTTACCGACAAAAAAGAGCATCTCAATTATTTTGAAGATTCGCAAAAAATAATAAGGGGAGCTATATTTATCTCACCGATAACATATTCACAATCACTCATGTGGCGTTATGAAAAAACCTCAGTTTACAAATTAGCAATTAGCTTCGGAGATAAAGTCTATCGCAATTTTGTGTTGTGATTTAAAATTCTTAATAACAACTTGCTGATGACGATAATCTGCTCATTTTTGTTTTTATTAGTTCTTCGTACTGTAGTTTGCGATTTTAGTGCCTGTAGTCAAGTTATATTGTGCAACAATGTCTTATTATGATAAGGAAATTTGCACGCAAACAATTTCGTGGAGATATCGCCATTATCTCCACAGGATGTAACATATGAGTTGAAGCATTTCTGTTTTTCTTTTTACTTTTCTTTTATAATGTTCTACGGTACTTTCTGATGTCAAATTCTTACAGATTTTGTGTTTTTTTTGTTTGGCGCATCTTGTTGTAGACGTTTCGTTGGGGTCTTACAAAAATCCCTTCTTTAAATTTTGCATTAGAGTTATTGGGAAATTTTTGTTGAAGGTATTGGAATCCACGATCCATTGCTTTGAGGCAATTCTATGTTTCTGTTTTAGACCAAAATAGTGATAAACTAAAGCGACATAAACTTCATCCAATGGTGTATGAGAAAATCATATTGCATTGGATAATGTATTTTCGTCGATAATCGATAGATTGCTGTTATAAACTCCAGGTGTTCTTTCAATTAACTGGGAAGGTTTCCGTTTTCAACCGCAAAATTTGCATAATGATAAAATAACATTCATTGATAACTAAATGTATTAGAATACTTATACATAGGTACTATTTAGACCAATTTACGTAGTTGTGGTTTCACGCATTCATAAGCTTTATTCTGCTACATTTCATTTATTGCAGCAACGATTTTATGTCGATTGATTTGTCAGGTAAGGAAGCTACAATGTACCTAGGCTCTTGTTACAATAACTTTGAGATGTCTACATTTATATTAATAATGATGATAGATTACCATCATCATTCCTTTTAAACCGTGATTGTTTCCTTGTAGAATATTTTTTTTAATAGAGTGAGGCTTAGAAACCATATAGAATTACTTGGATCTTCGTCTTAAAAATATATTCTACGGGGGTGTTTCGATAATTAACTTCCTTCACACACTAATAGAGGGCGCAAATATGTATAATCTTTATATGTAGTCATAAAGTGTCATTCCTATGAGTAGACAAGTAAATTTCTGTAATTGTTGAAGCTGTAGTTTTTGGCCACCAAACCAAAGCATCCTATTAGGTGTTCATGGTTTTTATAATAGCCGAATGACTATAAGATTATTTGAGGTTTGAAACCCTAGCTCTTACTAGGCAGTCTTTAGCATATTAGCGATGCTTTGTTGAAGCTGTTGTTGTGCGGTTTCCTGTATTGTTTTTGGCCACCAAATCAAAGCAACCTAGGTGTTTTATCATTGCCATATGACTGAAATCATTTGAGGATTGAGACTGGGATATTAGCAATGCCTTTAGAATCTTTTTCTGTACATAATTGATATGATATGGGTGTTCCATGACAGTTTATTGTTAAACATAACACCTTAGTATTTAGTTACATCACTGAAAAGAATAACATTTTCCCCGTATGGAGGCAGGCTTATGACACTCTTTTCTTCTCCTTGTAAAAGCGACGAAAATATCCTGTTGACAGGCTATGATCACGGATCATGATTACCAGCTCGTCAGCGTTTGACGTGTTCACCTCGTATCTCTTACTGGTCATGTTTTTTAAGACATCATCAACAACAAGACTCCAAAGCAGAAGTGATGACACCCCTCCCTCTACTAACACTAACTGTAAAGATTTCTGATCCCAGCAGGTTCGTTTATTTGTCGATTATGTAGGATGACTTTGATCCACTCAGTCGTTGACGGGTGAAAATCTTTGACAGAAGCCATCCCCCAACAGCACCTTCTCATAAAGAAGAGGGGTGAAGAACCGAAATCTTTGATTTTAGCTTCCGGTAAACATGTTGGTTAGAGTGAAGTCGACTTGTTATTAGATATTGATCTAATACCTTCCATTCCTTTGACAAGCAATAATGAGAGACTGATGAGTCGATTATGCTTGAGGCTCTGCAGGTGATTTTATTGAGTTACTCCAATAATCATTATCGTTACAGTGAATCAGCGTTTAATGTCATTGGTGTGGAATTAAATTGGGCAATTCATTCTGCGATCTAATACTTTTTTCCATAATTTTGGCTGCAGCATGAATTTTTCGTCTTTGCTGGCAAAAAACTAATCTACGTGATTTTTGACAGCTTCGTTTGAAGTAAAGGATTTAAAGTTTTTGGCGAGTTACTAAACATGTGTGCTGTCTCGCGTTAGCTTGGTGAAACACTATACCTTTTCTGTTGATCAATTTGAACCTTCAGTTTATCCAACTGATGACAGTTCACTTCAGAATTAATCGTTCAATCAATTTGATATTTCAGGCATTCTACTTCTTGGCGTTTCCGGCGCTCCCGCTGGTATTCGAGAACGTGACTGTATACCATCCCCCGACTGTCATAGATCAGGACCCATTTGCGTTATCGACGAGTACGGTGCAACACGCACGTTTGAACACCAATGTATGGCGGATTTGGCTTCCTGTCGTAAAGGCACATGTAAGTACCTTCATCGTTGAATCTTTGGCAAATTAAATTAAATTTTCCGTTCTTTGCGTCAACCACAACTTTGTAAGATGTGTGCAGTTCTAAATTTCCCCGCGTATTTAACGACCAATTTCAGATTTATTAGCAGATTTGAAATTAAAATCACATTGTAGAGTTATGACTAATTTCTGCGGATAGGTATAAAATCTCGTTAAAGACAGAAATATTAAACTTAAATTTTTATGAGTCAAACACTAAATTTATCTATACGTAAACAACTATGAGAAAGCAATTAATTCGTGGCAATAAAAGTTTGTCAAACACCAACGTCTGATTCTTTAAATTGACAGCGATTTAATCAATTTGTTCAATAGATTCACGTACTATGTATGTATGTAGTAGCGTCTTTAAAAAAAATAAATAAGAATGTATTGTATCGCCTGGCGTCTGTTAATTTAAACTAAAGCTAATAATTTGCCTAAATGGCTGTTATTAATTCTAAATGAATTGACTGTTAGCCGTCTCTAGCGGGTATTTGCAATTGAAACGTAAAAACTGTACACGTGTTTAATAAGAGGAAATAAAATTGAATTATCCTTTCCAGATTACGCAGAAGTTAAACCAGGAGTGTGCTGATGGCGGCAAAAAAGAAGAGGAGATATTAGCAGTAATGCAGAATGAATCGCTATATACTTAGAAAAAGTTACTTAAAACTGTTTGCCATATAAAACATGAAAATAAAAGTATTGCTGTGCTATATCTTCAATTGTAGATATTTGACGTAAAATTTAATTCAGTATAAATTTGTTGACCTATATTTGTGTAAATACGTTTACTTATCAGTATGCAGATTGTAATTATTAATTTTATTATACAGAGAGTATTTATTGCCTAAATTATTTATTATAAAACTTAATAAAATATTTCATTTGTTTGAGTTGAAACCCGCACAACCTAGCCATAATCTATTGCATAACTTTTGCCCTATTGCAAAGTAGAATATTTATCATTCGTTCTAAAATTAGAAGCTCAATATTACAGATAAATTTATTAATACTATTTTGCTCTTGTATCGCCACTTTACATAAATAGTATTCGAAGAAATGATGCGTAAATCTATTCCATAACAAAGTCCAATTTGCTCTTATTTTTAGCGAATTGCTGAGAGTGTGATTAAGGACAACTACTCAAGTAGGTCATTTAATACGTTATTTTATATTTCACCATAATCTATAACGTTAATTGCTACCGCGTATTACAAATCTGAAAATATTCAAACTAATAACATAAGTAATTATTATCACTGCAAATCGCACTGAAGCAACACAATATTTACTTATGCTTAGATGGAATTCTACCTTAAAATATTTGCGAAATTGAAAAATTATTTAATTAATATAGGCAACTTCATATACGCCTACGTTTAAATCTCAATCTCAAGTGGTCGTGAACAGTTGAATTCGATAAATTTAACCTCTCAGCGACCTCACCAGTTGTTATTCGCCAATTTGCATCAATTAATGCTTTTATGGTGTCTTTATTAACTTCAACTGGCCTTTCAGAGTTTGGTGCATTTTGAACATCAAAATTGGTCGGATTCATACACATCTGCTATTTTTTTTTCTTGCTCGAACAGCATTTTTATCTTATCAATAGTAAAAAAGTAAAATATGGCGAAAATGTTGCTTTTTATTCTACACAGTTGAAAGGGGCCCAACCAAAGAAAAAGTACTGTGAAGAATTAATTTGACTTTATCACAAGCAGGGCTTGGTATATCAGCTTTCAAAATATATAATGATTATTGACTTAATTGTGAAGTTGGCTGTGAAAAAAAAACAATTAAATCGTGTGACAGGAAAAACGAAATTATTTTCCCAACAACCCAATAGATTTATGTTTCGTTTGTTCCCTTAAAAATTATCAACACAAAAAATGTTGCCATCAAAATTTCTTGATTCAAGAATTATATTCTACGAAATTGCAGCCTCAAACATTTAACCATTGGAAAGATTTTACTCGAATTGGTGTAAAAATTTTGAACGTAGAAGTTGTAGATCGAAGAATTTTCAACTCAAAACTTGTAGACCTTAAAATGTATAGTCTTACCTGTTATCTGTTAATTATGCTATCCAACCTTGCAGACTCTGGCATTGTTGGCTTAAAACGGCAATTTTTAAAAGCAACGAACGTGTAAAGGTACTTATAATTGTTGGCTTCGATTTATAGACAATTTTTACGGATTTTAAGGCTACCAATTCCTTTCAATGATAACCATGTAATATAAATAACTGAAGACCTAAGTGGATAAAGGTGCTATGTCACATTTTCCAAAAAAGCTAAATTGTGTACATTTTAAGCAATCCCCTTAAATAATCCGACATGCCATGATAGTTACAAGTGATATGTCAATTTACAGGTTATGATTATATGTATACAGGGTGTAAAAATTATACCGGTCGTACGTATACGAGTATTCTAACTTTATTAGTGTTTAGAAAGTATGTTTATTAGTAAACCACCATGGAGAGTAGACTTGTTGGACAGAAGTCATACTTCTTCACATGGACTGAGGATGAAGCTAATAGGGGTAGCAACAAAATAGCAAGCTTCCTGATCCGGTTTTGTAAACTGCTCAAAGAAGACTACCCGGAAATTAATCACTTGATTGGTCCGACTCTTGTGCCGGACAGAACTAAAATTTTGTAATTATTGGTTTCTACGAATATTTGATTTTAAATGACTTCTTTAAAATAATTCATCATAAGTTCCTCGAGGTAAATCATAGTTACCTGGACTCGGATAGAGACTTCGGGGGAATCGAGAAAGTCGTTACGAAACACCAATCTATTTTTATTCCAGACCAATATCGCGGCATAATTAAAACTGCAATCACAAGAAACGGTACCTATTTGTCTCAACATGCGAAATTTTTTCTATGACTTTCAAAATCTGCCCTGAAAATTCCACCTATTCAAGAAACATAAGAATACATTAAATGATAAAATTAATATTCGCGATAATATCAAATGGATTAGACCGAACAAATTTGGATACTATTACTACAAAACAAGTGATTACACACCATTTTTACAAGTTGCCTTAAGAAAAAAAGGTCCAAAAAATGTTGACAGAACAAGATGCAAACCTATTAGGCTAATAGAAATAACAAGCGGCTTGAGTAGTGAAAAACTTCAAAATATGAAAGAACAAGTTAAATTTGTTACCGAAGATTACAGGAGGTTTTATGAAACTGTTACAGAAGAAATCATGGCAAATCCAAAGAAGAAGAGAAAAACTTGCTAACTATTTGCGAGTCCTTCTATGACAAAATTTGTTCATGCTTTTTTTAAGAGAAAAACTTGTTTAGATTTTGTTTTTTGTAATTTTTAGCGGTAATAATAAACTCGTCAATGCACTTGTCTCTTTTATTCACCCGACCCTACCGTTAGATTAAATCAAACGTTGGTGGATAAAGGTGCTATGTACATAAAATCTAACTCTTTTGCTAAATCTGTATAAGTTTACAAGTTAAAAGTTGTTGAAATACTAGTAGTTTCTGTATATTTAATTAATAAATTTCACAAGTTTTTCTTTTAAAAAGTTCCAAATAGAAACGGTTTATTGCATTTTTCTCAAAACATTAGTTTTGCGACATAGCACCTTTATCCATTTAGGTCTTCCATTATTTTCTGGGATAACTTTGAGCTGATGGTTAATGTGTGATGATTACAAAATGCCAAGTTCACATCAACAATTTGAAATTTTCTACCGGTTCTTCCTAACTCCAACCCTAGTATTATTTGTTGTTTTAACATTCTGTAAAATAAATTTTGCGATTTCTAGGGGTTGGTCAGAAATTGGGATTGAGAAATGATCTAGTGAAACATTTTTTATTTACGAAATGTTGACAAAAAATCGATTAACTAAAAAGTGCGCTTGAAAATTATGGTCGCCACTCTTGTGGCTGTAAACACAAAAATTGTGGCCTCAAAAAATGTAGTCTTAAAAAATTAAACTGAAAAAACAATGGATACGCTAAATAGTGAATTCAGAATCAATGGAGAAAAGCAACAGTGGAGTCAAGAAAGAATGCACTAAAAGACACGAACTTTACAATGTGAATTCTGAACAATGAATGTATAATACTGACTCGTTTATGATTCAAAAGAATTAATTAAAAAATTATCAAATGAAATCAAACATTGCAATAAATTATTACACAGATACAGATTTTCGACTATATAGCATTCTAACCTTAGTATTCAGTATTGTCTCATGGGATATACATATACATCTTTTACAACCTTAAGCAATTTGTAATAAATTTTGCAGTTGGCAGTGCTAGTGTAACTCCAGAACATGGCGCCAATATATCTTTGACAAATGTCGAAATCGTTTCGAAAACCGATGTGACAGAATTGTCATCTGATTCCTTTTCACGCAAAGTATCCATTCCCGAATGACTTGTAAAATGGTTGCCTCTATCATTATCTGAAGGAATGAAGTTAGGGGGAGACAAAACTCCCCCCAATGTGCCTCACATAATAAGCCGCTCAGAGTCAGCAGCACAAAAAATTATTAATTAAATTCATAATTTAATAAATTAAATTACACCACAATCAATACGTAACTAACCTCACTTCAAATGTTATACTCACTTGATAGCTTCCGCTTTTAAAAAATTCTAACCAAAAAGTATTCCAAATATCTTGTCATTCATTAATCGCTGCCAACCTAAATTAGTTGTGGCAACAATGTCATCGGTTTTTATTGACACGTACTAAATGCTAAGCACTAAGGTTGGAATGGTCTATAGAAGCGACACAACTCTCACGGATTCGTCAGAAATTGGAATTGACAAATTGAAAAACTGTCGACTCCACGCAAAATTATTTGTGCTAAAACTTTCAAATGTAGTGAATTCAAAAATTGTACACTTGGAAATTACGGTATCCAGCGCTATCAACTCAAAAATTCTTGCCTTAAAAAAGGTATCACTAACAAACCAGTAAATTTTGGTGATATTAAATACAAAAAGAAATGAATTGATAAATACTATACTGTCATCTTTTATCCCGAACATTGTCTTTTCAATAATTGTATACAGGTCAAAAAATTTGCGACAAAAAACGCCGAACTACGAAGTTGTTTAGAAAATGGTATTCACAAATTATCGTTGATTGAAGAAATGTCGAAAAAATAGTGATGGACTCAAAAGTTTCAAATATTGTAGATCCAGACATTGCAATCTAGGAAATCATGGTAGATTCCAAAACAGCAATCAGGAGATTGCTCTAGTAGCATTCCTGGACATAGAGGGAGCATTTGATAATACTTCCTTTAAATCAATGAGAAGAACCACCAGCAATCGTGGTGTGGAAGACACTATCTGTAAATGGAACAAGACCATGCTGGAAGGACATGAGATTGAAACATCGTTAGCAGGTGAAACAATGCAGGTGTCGGTACCCAAGGGATGCCCCCAGGGAGGAGTTCTGTTACCCCTACTATGGGACCTTGTAATTGACGAACTGCTAGTTACCTTAAACGATGACGCTTACTATACCCAAGGGCATGCAGATGATATTGCAATACTCATAGTGGGGAAAAATGCGAGCACTATTTCAGAACTCATGCAAAGAGCTCTGAAAAGAACAGAAGGGTGGTGTAGGCAGGAAAACCTAAGAGTCAACCCTGCGAAAGCAATCCTAGTACCCTTTACGAAAAGAAGAAAGTTGGATGGCCTAATACCAGCGACACTTCATAACGAACCAGTACAATTCAGTCAAGACACAAAGTTTTTAGGATTGGTCCTTGACTTGAAGTTAACATGGAATCAACATCTTGAACAGATGATAGACAAGTGCAAACGAGCACTAATAACCACCCGAAGGGCAATTGGGAAAACAAGAAGCAAGAATAAGGGCACATAGACTGAAATGCGGTGGAAACTGCAGAACCCAGAATACTTCGGGGCATGCCAGAATAACCACTGAGATAACAAACCCTATTTTGAAACGGGCTGCGATACAATGATTCCCAAACTCTCCTTTGATAAACCATTCAAGGTTGTCTGGTACGCAGACGGGTCAAAGAGAACGACAGGTTCTGGGGCAGGTATATATGGGGAAATCGTAAATCATGAAGAATACATGATTAAATTAGATTCGATTAGATTAGGAGTGGCCCTACGGGCCTCTTTCACCGCGACCTTCCCGGTCTATTGTGATCCCCAGTAATCCTAGAAGGCGCCCTCTAACTTTGCCCTCTTTATGAGGCTTAACGTCCTTGAGAGCGGCTCCTGTATGTAGCTCTGTGCTGTGGGATATTCTGTGCCCAAAATAAGAAACCTTGTCCTTGCCAGGGCTACGCAGTGGCACAGGATGTGGACCGGGGTTTCTTCCTCTTCCTTGCAGGATCTGCACATGGCATCTTCCGCTAAGCTTATGTTGTACATATTGTGCCTATTTAGTCTACAGTGACCTGTCAACAGACCTACTAACAATTTGACAGTTTTCCTGTCTTTATCTAGTAGGTCTCTGGTGAATTCAGGCTTCTGTTCTTTTAGGAACTCCTTTGCCTGTCTTTGCCCAGGTGATTTTCGCCACCAGTCCCTGAACCTACTGTGGATCCATGAAGAATACATGATGTTAGGGCAATATACCACCGTGCAACAAACGGAAATACTAGCAATAGAGATATGTGCTCGAAGGGCATTGGATAAACAACCAAAGGGTCAGCTGTTATATATCCTATAGGACAGTCAGGCGGCCCTAAAAATTCTAGCAGCCTATCAGATAACCTCAAAGATAGCTTGGGACTGTCTGGAAAACCTAAAAACTCTGGCAAAACACAACAAAGTCACTTTGGTGTGGGGGGGACAAACCTGTTTTTGTAAAGAAATTCACTAGGTACGGAATAATTACAATAGGCCTTAGGGTGCGGTGT
This sequence comes from Popillia japonica, assembly GCA_004785975.1. Classification (NCBI taxonomy): domain Eukaryota; kingdom Metazoa; phylum Arthropoda; class Insecta; order Coleoptera; family Scarabaeidae; genus Popillia; species Popillia japonica. Next base: position 13,298 of record SMLS01065199.1, read on the forward strand.
TAAGGGGATGACGCAATACCTGATCCGTACCCAGTGTGTCAAATTAAATCAAACCAGCCTGTCCTCCACGATGATGTCGGAAGGTAATCGATTGAGCTTCGTGAAGAAATGGGCAGTCATAAATTTATCGGCGTCGATCCTCAGTCTGCACCTGCAAATCCACTGGCAAAACTCGTTAATGAGTTTTAGAAAATCCATGCAAACCGAAGCAGCGTTTCTGGACAATGTGTACACGGCGGTATCATTGGCATACATAGACGAGCAGGCTCGTGAGAGGATGGAATGGTATGTCCATTATGTAGAAGAGCGTACAAGTAAAGCTGCATTAAGGAATTGATTCTTCGATTGATGCCCAACATACCCATTTTAGAGATCAGAGCAGATCGAAAGCGTTGTGCTCTTCCTCTGCTGAACGAGGGGGTTGGAAATCTGCCAGTAAGCCTTCCATTCATAACACGAACGAAAAATAGACAAGAAATGTTTCAGAAAAAACTTATTGGCCTGTAGCTTGAAAGTAGGAAGTAATACAGCAATTGGATCGCCGTTATCAGCGGTCATTGCTGGTTAAATACATAAACTTATATAGAATTAAAGGAAAAATGGAGTTAAAGAATAGTAGACTCAAAACACATAGAAGAAGTAAACTTAGAATGACGTAAAGAACCCTGAAAAAGTGATCTGATTCATCATACTGTTTACCAACACATATTTGAGTATTTTGACGCAAATTCTAATTATTTACTAACATTCTGCAAAGCTAAAGTGATATCTAAACGTAAATATCCACTTTACGTTATATCAAGGTCACTGCCAATACGAAACAATAACAAATTCACTGTTAATTGTACAATAGCTATTCCGGTAGCCTCATACTAGAATACTAAACAATCGTATCTAATTTCAAACGTACATACACATTTACATAAATCATCAAAGATTAACACGTTTCAATAAAAACCTCATCTATGTAGGTAACCGAGCAATTAAGATATTGCATCGTATATTTCCCAGAAACACGAAATCCCCCCGTACTTCTGTACAATACCTTACCAATCAAGATTGTTGTTGCAAGTAAATAATACGTTATTGGGTAAAACCAGTCAATATGGTTAGATAAAAATATATATAACCGGTCATTCAAGAAACATATGCAAGTTAAAAGTTATAAGAGCGCGTAGCACAGGTGAAGACGATTCTCATTAATTAGGAAGAAGTTAAGTCAGGATGAAAAGTGAGTGGATTTTTGTATTGGGAGGTAAGCAGTAGTATTAGGTTTCTATCTATCTTTGTTTTGCTGTTTTTATTACACTTTAAAGCATTATAAAGCGCTGCATTTTCATTCATCATCAGAAATGTTAGATATTATCGTTTTTCAACCTTGAAATACTCACTCCAATAAAGAATACAGCCATGAAGTTCCTTGGAAGTATAAAGGAACTTGACCTAATTCATATACGTTGCATATTTGTGTATTTAAATTCTTTAGTAGTTTAATTTATTTATTAAAACAATTTAAATACAATACAAAAAAATTATCTAGTTGTAGATCACAGTTAGATAAATATTCTTACAGTTATATTCATTAATACACCTTGCCATTGACCCAAACACATTTTAATAGCGCAGAAATTCTTAAACCAGTTCCTCCACGAATAATATTTGCATTTTATGCAAATTAAACCCAAACAAGCCGCCGCAAAAATAGAAATCTACCTGATCCACATCGAAACACATTTATGATTTTTTAGAAAACATATTTTTTGCGTGAAGTTTTAGTTTTGGCTGTAGCTTGTGACCCGACCAAAGCCGCAGCATCACGTCAACGCAGACAAGATGATTGGATATGGGGAGAGGATCCAGTATCAAGCGCCCCATCGTCCACAACTCAATCGCCCACACCTAGTACTCCACCATCTCAACCGAATCAAGACCAGATCAATCAGTGCATAAAAGCGTGTCCAGCTACCTCAGAATTTAATCCGATTTGTGCAAGCAACAATAGGACCTACACTAATGAAGGGAAGTTTAATTGTGCGAGAAACTGTGGAGCTGGTGGTTAGTTATTTTCCGTTATTTATTTATTTATTTGGTTATTAATTGGTATTTTATTTGTCTCAGATATTGAAATAAAATTTCTCGGGTCCTGTAATCAATAAATTAATGGAAATGATTCTAAATTACTGAAGAGATAGACTGAAAATGGACGTCGCCATTATTTTTTTTATATAAGTAGTATTTAATTACAGACTCATGTGATCATTGTTAATTTATGTTGTATTTATTATAATTTCAATAATATATGTATGACTAACCTTCACTAATGCTGTTTAATTTGAATATTTTACATAAACCTTATCTAAATCTTAATTAGCTATATGCTCTCATAAGTACAGGATAGAATGGTATGAATCAATTTAGCAATGCAGTTTTAAATTTCACAAACACAATTGGCAGTATCATAATTAGATTATTTTACTATCCTTTTGAATGTAAAAGGATAACATGATCATAATTTTTCTTTTTGGCTTGATGTTTCGCTGATCATGCTTTCAGCTTCTTTAAAAGTTTTCTAGTTTAAGACTAGATCGTGAGAACCTACACTCAACAATCTTCTTTTAGATTCTCAAAATGCGTTTCAATAACAAAGCTGTCATTGTCAAGGTGATAACAAAATTAATTTTTGCTATTTTTTGCTTGCAAAACTGATGACAAATATTGATGACAATTGTCAAATTGTAGACACACTTTTTTGTAATTCAAATATTTGCCAGGTGCTATAGGTAGTTTAGGAAAAAAGAAGTGAATTAGTAAAGCAGTTATTTCTGCAACTAAAAGGGAAACTGGAAAATGTATTTTCAAAAGTGGTTTTCTCAAGTTCAAATCCGACAATTTTGATCTTTTTAACTCCTGTAGATCAGTAAGACCAACAACGTTAAACAATAACGTGTTAGGGACGGAAATGGAAGCAAATCCCTTAGGAACTGTCAAACTGTCTTGACCAACTTTGGTAGACCATCCAAGAACATTTGCCGCAGATTGGAAAAGTAAGCAGAGCAGAGTTTAGGTCTTCTATAATCTGTTCGAAGAGCTTCAATGTCATAATACAGAAGTATTTTTTGATCGATTCATCACCGTAGATGAAAAGTGGGTCATCTATGCTTAATCTAAAACGCAAAAGGCAGTAATGAATCGCCACCAAGTACTGTTAATACAGGTTTATATCCCATAAAAGCAATTTGGTGTGTTTGGTGGAGTATTATACTTGGAAAATTGTGAACAGCAAGTCCGTATTAATGATAATATATCGAATCAGCTACCTGTCACATCTGGAGTTCCTCGAGGAGGTATTTTGGGCACTTTTAGTATTTGCAATGTAGAACTCTAATACAACTAGAGTCTAAAATATTTTCAATTTCATTTCATTCCATTCTTCTATCAATTTCAAGAAATCAGCGGTGATCGTTTTGGGCGCGCCAAACAAAGAAATTCTTAACACAATTCTAGGTTTATTCTAAGGGTTTTTTGTAATCTGAAAATACTTTCCGTTAGGAGGTATTGTTTCGACAATTATTTACGTAAAATTTTATGCGAATCTTGACAGTGTGAACATCCAATGAAATGCATATTAGCAATTTGCTTTGCAAGCTCATCCCTTATGTCATTTCGTTTGGTATTTGTGTACCTTGGAACCTACAATTATTAAGCGATTACTGCTAACGACTTGGGCAGGAATTTATGTATGTATAACTACAATCAAGTACGTTCATCCGTGTTGTAATTGCCATAGACGAACCATTCACATTATTTTATCAATAAATATTACTGCTGATAGTATAATCTCCAACCTAAATTGTGTGTGTTTCGGTCAATATACCACAAAATACAAAAGAGGTTATCACTTTATTTTGGACCAATTATGAAAATGCTGTTATATTCACGATAAAACTAATTATAATTACCTTCAAGAATTACTAATACGAGTGCTATATTAATAGGTTATATTATTACTAATATTAAACATGCTGAACATAAAAAACTATTTAATTCCAAAAATAAACGACCATAACATATTATCGTTCCTGCTGGAAGGTGAAAATTTAAATAAAAGAGAAAGCATTAAGTTAAAAGTTATAAACGTTACATTACAATAGCATATTTCCAAGAAGATCTGATAAAATTGGAATGGGATACCTTAAGTTGTTAATAATATGTGCCCTGTTATAGAAAGAGCGATACTATTTAAATATGAAAATAAAAAGTGGATTAATAGTTATATACTAGAAAAAATAAAATAAAAACAAAGACTTGAAGTATAAGGCTGCAATATTTAGCGGGTATTGTATACAATGGGACGAATAGGTATAAGAAATTGAGAAATGAGGTAAATATGTTAATAAAAACAGAAAACGAGCGATATTTTCGTAATATCATTGATGGCAATAAACATAATAGCAAAGAATTGTGGATAAACTTAAAAACTTTAATACCTGAGAACAATAAGAAAAAGAAAGTAGAGAAATCCATACTTTTCCAAAACGAACTGGTGGAAGAAGATGGAAACATTTCTGAGAGAACATAGTGAATAGCAATGAATATGTGGGGAACATTGAAACTTATGAAGTATGGTCTAGTTTTAGAGAAATTGATGGTCTACTCTGAAACAGTATGGTAAGAAATTAAAAAGTGTTGGTTGAGGCGAAGATGGAATTTCAACAGACTTATTTAAAGACATTATTATATCAAATAGGGTGTTGGACATTGTCAATCTCTCTTTGCATAAAAGGTGAGTTTCTTGACGAATGGAAATTAACAACAATTATACCAATACCGAAAAAGCGAAAAAAATGTTGGAGTTAGCTGTTAAGGACCAGATAATTGAGTACTGTCACAGGAACAATGTTATTGTCGAATGTCAGTCGGGTTTCCGAGCACAGCCCTCTTGTGAGACTGTAATTACCTTTATTCGCGACAAATGGCTTAGGGTATGAGATAAAAATGACATATGTAGTTATAGCTGTATTTTTAGATTTACGAAGAGGTTTTGAAGCCATTAATAGGTTGTGTATGTATGTATGTGTGGTGATGGGGTGACAATCCTGCGACCTAAAAGATCTTCCTTTTAGAAAGTGTAGGATATCGGAAGGCCTCAGTTTAGGTAGTTCTCCCTCTTCAATTTCATGTGCTCCTGAGTTGCAGAGTGCAGAGCAGTTTGAGAGTAGATTCCCTACAAAATCTGAATTCGGCATCTTTTGTTATTTCGAGCCTGTTTAGGTGTCCGTTCAGTTTGCCTGAGAGGATCCCTGTCAAATTGTTTTGCTTAATTTAATGCATTCTGGGGATCTCTTTTGCTTGTATGTTCCCAAAAGAGTTTTAGCTTGCCTCGTACCGTAAATATTCTTCCAGTATTTGGATTTTCTTTGCTCTAGTTCACATTTGAGCTTCTCCAGTATTACACTGTTACTTATACTGCAAAAAGGTTCAGGTCCCGAAACTCCACAACACATAACGTTGGAGTTCAGCGCCGCGCTCTGATGGTTGCTTGACTATCAGACATTATGATAATCTCTTACTTTTCATAGCTTCTATCGATGTTGAACTGGACGCATCTATCAATGGCGTGTATTTCCGCCTGGAGGATACTTGCGTACATCCCCAAAGCTTCGGAATATTTGGTTCTAGGCCCATATATCCCTAATCCAGTTCCTCTGCCGTTTTGGAGCCATTAGTGTACCATTTGATGGCGTTACTATTAAGTTTGGAAACGGCGTCTTTGTCCCACTCACTTCTGGGAAGTACGTTAGTAGGTCGTTGTTGTTAAGAAAATTTTCTAAGTTTGTTTTTTCTGGGTCAGTTCTGCAATGGCTTAAATCAAATTTAAAGAATAGAGGACAACATATTAAATATGGAAAATCTGGAATATTAAATTGTGACAATGGAGTTCCACAAGAGGTAGTATTGGAGCCGTTAATGTTTAATTTATACATAAATGATATAAGCAAATGTGTAAGAGTCTGAAATTTCTATTTTTGCTGATGACATGATGTTGTACGTTTTGGGTAATAATTTGCAGCCCTTAGCTGACAAAATTATTAGTGGACTCAATTGTTTGTACATATGTATGATTGTGTGACAACAACCTAAATCTATAAATCCAAGAGTATTGTTGTTGGCAACAAGACCAAATTAAATAAGATTCGAATTCAAATAAATAATGTTACTTTAAGTGTAATTGTCGATGAAAATTTAAGTTTTAAGGATCACTTTAGCTATGTTATGGGCAAAGTTTCAAGAAAAATTAACTTTTTGGCTACTGCCACATGTCAATTTCTGTGCTATTGACCTATATAGTTTACCTAAAAATGTTGCAGAATAGAGCTATGAGAATAATATTGAAATGTAATGAACATTGAATTTTTTGAATATTAAACATTGATAAAACATTAGATTTTGTTTATAAAATAAAACATGTCCTAACATGTTCCTAATAACATCACGGACAAAATAAAATACGTCGGAGATGTATATATGTACACAGTTGCCCAACAAGCTCTAGAAACCACGACTTTTATATTGAAAAATGTACACTTCGAAATATCTAAATAATTTATATGGGAAAAGGTTAGTACTTTTAATAAATTAAATCCACAAATAAAATCCTGTTGTAATTACTATATGTTTAGAAGATTGTTATATAATTTTGTAAAAAGTAGCATATAAGATTGTATGGATTATATGGATACATGTTAAAGTTGTGATAGTTAAAATTTAGAATTAAAAACAAAACGACAGTATACAAGTTAAAGTTGGACAATGATGAAATATTGGCTAAAAAATAGAAAACTCAATTTAAAGTTTGGTTTTATTTGCTGGATTCCCCGATAATTTCTCTTTTCTTATATCCATATAATCTTATATGCAACTTTTAACAAAATCATATAACAATCTTCTAAACATATAGTAATTACAACAGGATTTTATTTATGGATTTAAATTATTAAAAGCACTAACCTTTTCCCACATAAGTTAATTAGACATTTCGAAGTGTACATTTTTCAATATAAAAGTCGTGGCTTCTTGTCTGTTTTATAGATATAAGTATTGTTATTTATGTGTACAGAATGTACAACACATATTTTGTTTAGTTATTAGCTATGTTAAATAAAATTACTTACTTACTTACCTTAAAATTTTTGCAATTGGGAATTTGTATCCACTGAATAAAGCGAATTTAATTTCTACGAAAAATTTTATAATCTCTTTTCACAGGAATTAGATTTGGTTTAAGGCAGACCACTTATTTAAAACCAGAAAATTAATGTTAATTAAATACACGCACGCATATGAAATGATTATAAGGAAATACTATCATTAATTTGTTTATCTAAATAATGTAACTAACTTTATAATTACATCTCTATTATTTTATAAAGTATATTTACATTGACGTCATATATAAATATTTTCAAACGTTATTATATGTATATTATTAAATTTACGAAGCTTTTTCACGAAAAGGGGATATCCATGAGATAATCAAACTTACCAGCTCAGCAGTGTGAGGCAGTGCTCTTGCGCAATGGTACGGTTTAAAAAAATGCGGTGGACTTAATGTATATAAAGGAAATCTTAATGGAATTGCAAGATATCACTATCGAATCTTCGTTTTATATACAACAACGGTAAATCTTTGTATAGGTACGTCAAGATGAGATTCGTTTTCTTTGCAGTATTGTTAGGTAAGTCTATTTAAAATTATAAATATTATTTGATCTTGAATATAGAATCTTTAATACATTTAACTAACGATAATAATAATATTCCTCGTTTGTGGTAACTAAACTTAAACAATCTGATTTTTCTCATAAAAGCTTTTTACGTGTTTAACTTCTATTTTTATTGTAAATAGTATTTTTTTGTAGAGTACGCTTGATGTACATAAGTAAAAAATTATATAAACCAACAAAGAATCTTAACTCAAAACTATTGTTTGTATAAAGTATGTCACACATGTAGATTGTAGCTTCCTATAAAGGTTCCACCAAACCAACATTTCTTTACCGCAATTAAAAAATTGTATTTTCTTGTGGTATCACCGAGTTGATAACTTCATTATCTTATGTTTATCTGCATTCGTATTTCACGTTAGATGCATTTATCATTTCATAAAATATTTTTGAGTTTATTGATTCGTTTAGTTACGTTTAATTCTCAATTTTTCGTTTTTAATTGTTGAATCAGGATATTTAGTTCATCGTGCCTTTTCGGAGTTTTCTTTTTTCCTTAAGGAGATCTAGCATATCTCTTAGATAACCCATCAGCAAACTTTCTGATTCTGATGTTCTAATTGTTCTCTTACATTAATTTAACTTCATGTCTTCATCATATTCCAATTTAAAACTCTGTCAGAATTTTTTTGGTCTGATAATCACTTAACAACTACCAACAACTACCTCTTCTGGAATCCTCCTTCAGGAGTAGGTTCAGATTTTGGGTAAGTAATGGAGAAAATAAATCAGGAGATGAAACAAAGCTGATGATCGTTAAACGGGTAAAGTTAGTAACAAATCCCGCAAAAGAAAAAGGATTCTGATAATATTATTTGTCTAATCTCTTGCAAACTCCACGATATACATACATAGTTAGATATTTGCATCATCCTTTTAACACCTTATCGTGTAGCCTATTGCACGACTCTTAGCAGCATGTGTGGTAAATCTCTTTGCGGTAGTCCTCTTAGTGGGTTGATTGGCCCCAACAATTACAGTCTTCGCCGTTCCAATGCAGCCCATTCAAATATAACGTGGTAAGCTGCCTCCTTCTCCTCTTTGTATAGTCTGCAAATATGTATTAGTCCTTAGAAATTCCCATTCTATCTAGGTATTTCCTCAGACAGCCATAGTTATCGCCAGATCTGCTTCTGGTGCAGTAAATATATACATATATGTAACTTTTTTATCAGCTGGTTTGCTAATTTGTTACCTGGTATACCCTTATTCTCCAGCACCCACACCAAAGTAACTTGATGATTACAATTTGGTTAAAACATCTGTATGAGTAAATTGCGTACTTAAATAATTTAACACATTTTCTTCAAATTCTAGCATTGGCTCTAACGATCCACTTTACCGAAGCCAAACCGTCACGAGTTCGTCGACAGACCAACAACGTAAGAGACTGTATCAGAAATTGTAAAACTACCCCGCAATATAATCCAATATGTGGCTCCGATAACGTTACTTACGATAACGAGGGAAAATTAAATTGTGCAATTGATTGCAGTGGACAAGGTTTGTAAAACTGATTCTTTGCGTCTACATTTACATATCCAAACATAAATTCGCACAATTTTTGCAACATTGTAAATATAATAGAGCAATTCAAACTTCCAACATGAACACCAGAGTGCAACACCGTCAGATTTATTGCCTCGTTTCGATTTCAACCATTTTTTAGATAAATGGATTAATAGGCATGAATCACATCAATCTCAGGAAGCTTGAGTGGTTAAACATAAACGTTTTAATATTCCTTATCTTATGCTTTTATTATCGAAATCGTATTTAATGGTTTTATCGCTTTTCTGTTTTAGATATCCAAGTGAAGTTCTTAGGCACCTGTTCGCCATTATAGAAGATGTCTTCATATATCTTATATACAAAATTTCCGTATTAATAACTTAAAATTATATTTAAGTACGATTACTAGTAATTTATTTTAAAATATATGTATGTTCTTTTATAAATAAATCATGACAATTAAGTTTATTTATTAAAAAAATATAAAAATAAATCTTCTGTTCTACGTTTAGACAACCTTGCCAACAATTAGAGCTATAGAGTGCTCTAACTGGCGGAACGATTAATGACAATTAAATGAACTGATGAAGAGTAACTGTTTGTATTCATGTTAAGTCTTTAATTTTAATATCTTAATCTTCGTATAATATGCAAATATCGGGTAGAATTAATGAATAAGGATAAAAAATAGTCGCCCCTTCGGCAACTGTAGTAGCTCAACTAATATGAATAACGCACCTATATACATACATAGATGATCGATTGCTTTCTACAAAGCTGCTAACTTTTCGCTGGCAGTGAAAGAGAACAAATGGTGTTGTTTTTCCGAACAATAGGAGTCATTGCGCTTAAGTTTTCCTAGTTTATAACAGCTGATTCTAATAATTGTGGGCTTTTTATAGTAAAAATCAAACTATTTACTTATTCTTTTATATAGCATTATTAAAAATGAAACAAAAATTTATCTCTTAATTAGTTTTAATAGCTGCTGGAAAAAAAATCAGCTAAAGATTTGATCTTAGGAGCATGTCAGTAGTTACTTTTTAGTAATCTCGTATAGAGACGTGCATTTTTCTTTTTATAGAAGTAAAATGGTGTACATAAATGCTTGTATGCAGTCTTCTTTCGTTTTGTACCGCGCTCGTCCTGGCCCGACGTAAGGCCCAATTGAATTCTTTATTATTTTTTCTCTGCAGTTTGCGTACGAATAGAGACTTCATATTTTGGATTTACTTTTTCTAGCATTCCAGCTTGCGATTGCTGCTACAATGCTGCTACTCCGTCTTTTTATTGCTGGGACACCCTGTATATATATACCAAACTTGTAAGAAGTTTCACATTATCTTGGTGGAACGATAGACCTTTTCGGTTGATCTATTCTGATTTTTTCTGCTAAAAACAATTCATTTGAAATGCCACAGCAGCACGATCTCTTGCGTTTGACATTGTTATAGGCAACACATTTCTCGTCTCCAGTAATGATGCGCTTCAAAATCGGATTATTTTCTTGACGTTTGAGACACAAATCAAACAAATTTCTTTTCGTAAGAACATGAGGAACCAATATGTCGAGTTTTGAGGTTAAATCTACGCCTTTCAAGTGATCATGAACTGTGAAGTTTTTTCCTTGTTTGAAAAGTAATTTTATCTTTTCTATAGTAGTAGTCTCGATGTTAATTCTGTTACTTACCACGCTTAAATATCTAATTATAACTGTACCGAATAGGATGTTTATTGTTATTCAAAAATAATTTCTATCTAATTGAACTCGAAACCTATTGACATGCTAAACACAATCTTACACGGATGCAAGACAAATTCGTCCTCTATTACTATTATTAATTACAAATTTGACTTAAACGCTTGCCTGTAACATGGAAAACCCAATTTCTAGTTAATAACTAAACCGTTTGCGTAGGGCAACGTATCCTTGATGTTATCAACAGCAATTTGTCAAGCGTATACATGTACTTATAAATACGAATTACATAATAAATTATGCATATATCTAGATATACATACATCTACGTGCATGTTATATATATGTGCTAAACATCTGGCAAATAATGTGATTCTATCTTTAAAGTGGTCTACGTTATTTGCTCTAATGTTAATACAAGTGGTAGCTAACCAGCTAGCAAACAGGATTGGCTATAGAAAATGTAACATCCTTCAGGAGGATTCAAGCTGTTTAATAGATTACGAAGTATATCTTTTAAATACCGGGAAATAGATTGAACCGTCTGAACATATTACAGTAAAACCTGGGAATAGCGGTCACTAAAAAAATCAAAATTGTTGGCCCATATTCAAAGGTGTCCGCAAAAGACAGGTGATGGATATTACTGACGCCGAATTCTAAGTAGGTACCTAAATATTTTCACATGATAGCTATTATTTTTCTTTTACAAATAAAACTCATTTGGACATTAGTTTAAATGATTTAATAGAGAATACAGAGACTCATATAAAGGATGGCCATTCGAAAACGAAATGGCGTTGATTTTGGGCATTTAATGTCATATAAAAATAAAATACTCAGACACGTCAACTTTGTTTTTGAGGGGGACATTTATTGGGCGTACAAGCAAACCCTCATCTGCAATCCCTTGAGCAGGGTGGAACTGACCCCAAAAATCTTAAATGGAAAGGGAGGTTGCGTTGTACCTCAATTGAAAGGTCTTTCGATTCTCTTTACAATGATACCTAGTTTATGGCATTACATTTCATTACGATGCTCAAAAATTTACTTTTATTTCTGTTATTGGGAAAAGCGATTTACAGTATCGAAGAGATAACAAACTTGCATCTATTAGTCAAGTAGATGTTGAAAGTGCTAAATTAAGATAAAAACTCAAAGCGCAGGCTTCTAACTAAACATGACACGGTCCAGGCTTTTTCTTAAGATAAAAACTGTTTATTTTCAGATACAAGAAATTGAATTTGTAAAGTATTTGTCCCTTTTGCATTTTGTAAAAAACTAGAATATTTCGTTGATCTAGGTGTTGTAAATAAAGAAACAAATGCAAAACTACACATTTGTCGTGTTAGTTATTTAGTATTGTCGGACGATAAATAGCGGTGGTTGCAATTCTTAATTATTACGAGGTTTATAGTGATATTTTTTCCGTATTTTGTATTTCGTTAGTGCATAAAAATGGTTTACTCTATAGCCGAAAGAGTAGAGCTGATTTCAATATTCTTTGCAAATCATGAATCTGCATTCAGAACAGCTGACATTTTTAATCAGCGGCATTCTGACAAACATGTCAATCGAAAGAATATCCTGGAATTGGTGCATAAATTTAGAGAAAGTGGATCGGTAGCTAACAAAAAGCGAAATATTGCAAATCCAGTAGTCAATGAAGCAGTGGAAGTAGCTGTTCTTAGGTCATGTCATTCAAGATGCAACACTGACTACGAGAAAACTGGCTGCTGTCTCAGGGGTTAATCGAACTAGCATACAAAGAATTTTGAAAAAACACAAATTCCATCCGTACAAAATACAATTAGTGCAAGAGCTTAACGAAGATGATTTTGATAGACGTCTAGAATTCTGCGAGACGTTAACCGCACGGGTAAATCAAGACCCACATTTGATATTTAATATCTGCTTTTCTGACGAATGTTCTTTCTTCGTCAATGGCACTGTAAACCGTCACAATTGCCGTTATTCGACGGATACAAATCCTAAAATTCTTCATGAGACGCACACGCAGCATCCAGAAAAGTTGAACGTTTGGGCTGGCATCTTCGGTGACCATCTAGTTGGTCCCTTTTTTCCTGCCTGGCACATTAACTGGAGAAATGTACTTAGAACTATTAGAAACTGCAATCAATCCTGCCTTAACTGAAATGGCGGAAAACGATGCACGCTATTTGGAAAATCGTTTTTTATGTTTCAACAGGATGGCGCTCCGCCTCATTATGCACGCCCTTACGGCACTATTTAAACCAAGAATTTCCGGACAGGTAGATTGGTAGGCGAGGTTCTATTGAGTGGCCACCAAGGTCGCCAGATTTGTCACCATTAGACTTTTTTTGCGGGGACATTTAAAAACTAAGATTTACGCCACTCCACCAACTTCTTTACAAGATTTACGGGAGCGAATTACAAATGAATGAAATCTCATAACACCAGATATGCTTCAAAATGTGAGAAACCGTTTTCAATACAACCTACACCACTGCATGGAAGTTGGTGGACAGCACTTTCAACATCTACTTGACTAATACATGTATAACTAAACTAAATGTGTAGGTATACATTTTGTTTTGCGTGCATGTACTGTAGTATACGCTTACATAGACTTTATTTTTAACTTTTTAACTTAGATTTATAGATTTTACTTTCACATTTGTGTAAAATTTTTCAAATGTCTGTAACCATGTCACTACCCAGGTAGCAGACTGACGTCACAAAAACGTCGATATCTAGTCACTGATTACGTCGATTGGACCAATGCTGCGACGTCTTTAAGACGCGAATAAGACATCATAATGTCATAGACAGTTGACGTCATTTCCGGACGTCGTATAAACGTAAGTTTCCGACGTCGTATAAACGTGAGTTTCGGACGTCGTACAAACGTCGTTTGCCATTAATGAATGACGTTGTGGTGATGTTCTTAATAAGAACAGGTGCATATTGAACGTAGCACACAGTGCAATACAGCGTTACAGAGTTTTCTTTGTAGTAAACACAATGGTACAATTGGGAAATAAAGAAGTTTGTAATGTGTAGTTTTTTTGTGCCAATGTATTTACTACAAAAGATTCAGTAATGTTGTATTGGACTTTGTTATGTTCAATGTGCGCTCGGACGAGAATCCTTCTCTTTGGTGTGCAAATCTTTGCTATTGGTCACATAGGTATATAAGGTGGGCAAATCAAACAAAAATTATATGATGACTAATTTATTACACATATAGCTATAGCAAACCATCTTACCTTAATATCTTGCCAATTATGGACTTACATTCGTATAATATAATATACAGTGAATGGATTAAAGGAAAAGAAACATAAACTGTATTTTCGCAAGAAAGTTCAAATGGTAATACCCATGCATTTAACTCTAACATTTTCAGCAATAAAACAATAAATTGTACTACTTTCAAAACAGAATACGAAAAGTAAGGTTAAAAACTGTACTCTTTGCAAAAGACATAGTTAAAAAGAATAAGTCACCTACTCTTGGTTACGATTTCGTTTTTTTCAACAATTACACAAATCACACACTTTACACGATGAGAAACGGTAAAATAGCAGGTTGTCTTGAACACCCATCTAGAACTGTCTAGAACCACGTCCTTTGCGAGAATCAACGGGAATATGGTGGGAATTTGAGCGCGCTATTCAAAGACTTTGGATATAAAATCATAAAATTACATAGTAGGTACTTACATTTTTTTAAATTAAGTTATAGGTTTTTATAGGTATAAAGAAAATATGTATAAAAAGAAAAAAGATAATTAGGTACAAATTAGTCTGTATAATAAGATGGATATATGGTCGATTATGTTTCAATTTTAAATCAAATAGACTGATTATAAATATTTATAAAAATAAATAAGTGATTTAGTGATGGGCCTAGTTAACATAGTTCATTTTGTTAACAACAAATAGGAATAACGTCGAATTCACGTCTTTTCGCCGTCAACTAAAGACGTATTTATTTAGTCATTAAAATGACGTTCATTTTTGGTCGATAATAGGTGTATCGACGTCGTCATCCATTTTTCTCCAAATATTCACGTCATTCAGTCATTTTCACGTCAGTCTGCTACCTGGGACTATTGTTACACAGAAAGTAACTTTGTTTTCTCTTAATTTTGCGCACACTTCGTCCATATTTGACAAAACTGATTTTGGATTCACAATTTCTGCTAGACTAAAATTAGGATTCTCTGTAGGTTGATCATTGTCAGTTCAAGCAGAGTTGTGTAAACTTGCAATTGCGCTGCAGATTTCTAGAAATAGCTTAGCAATGGGTATTTCGTCCTCGTACTTGTTAGATTTATGCTTTTTTTTCGAATCTTCAAAGTCAAATGTATCACTCTCAATGAAGGTTAATGGTCCTTTGATCAAAAAACTGCGGTATATGATCTTAAAATTATGAATTTTTTGAAGTTGTACTAAATAAGGTACATTTTATCACAGTACAACTTCGAATATTTTCTATTATTTATTATAAAATGTTCAATTCATTTGTCTTGATAAAGTTCCCAAATCCTCGAACGAAAATTCGACATTTTGAATAAAGAACTTCCTTCAAAATCAGACCTTTTCATCTGCCTAAGATTATTTGGAGTAAATAGCGTTAACACTATAGGTTTGTTCCAACCACCTCTTAGTACATTGTAACATTTTCACACTGCGTAAGTACTGTGCGATAATGTTACGGTAATAAGAGGTGGTTGGAACAAATTTTATATTAGTTACCAGTACTCCGTTACTGTCTTCCGGGGCATGATTCTTTAAAATTAATAGTAATTTAGATTTCCATGATAGAAACATTCCAACCAACCATTTGAAGCAGCAAAATGTTCGATGTTTAAATTTCTTGATGTCTCTAGCGCCTTTTGTTTAATCAATGATCCACCTATTGGAATGTTTTTATTTCTAGCCATGCAGAACCACTTATACACAACTTGATCCATTGCTACTCCACGACCCGTTTTAGAAAATTTCCGTTTTTGATTCAAATTAATAGCTTCTTCATACATCCTTTTAATATCACTAGGATATCGTTAATTTGAGTTTTTCCAACTCCGAATTTTTCGACTAACTTCCGGGAACTTAAATTATACTTTTATTCTCCTCGATAATATCAATTTTGTCTTTCAGTGACGAACGTTTTCTTTTTAGCGACATATTCAAACACTTCACAAACACAAGGATAAATTTTCGTTGCGCGTTTTCGGAAATTGCGTTCAAACGGATTAGGTACAATCGGCTGCTGTTGTAAAATAATTCTATCGTGTTTCATTATAACTATCAATAAAACGCGCTTACAGTTAAATTCAGAGACCTGCTTTAGACTGAACAACAAATACGTATGAGTATTAAATTTTTCAATACGGACGACGACCGTTATTGAGAGGTAAATTTTATTGCATTTATGCCATAAAATATTGCGAAATGATCACTACCAACTGCAATACAAGCTTCTATCCTTCGTCGTATTGACTGTCGATTCAGTTCTAAAATACCAGGTGTATTTGGAATTGTTTGAAAAGTTGCGATAATACGATTTCTCAGTTCATCGACATTTTCAACGGTAGTCGTATAAGCTAACGATTTAAGGTGACCCCAGAGAAAGAAGTCCAAAGAATTCCAGCAGTAGCGATAGCTCCTCTTGACGAAAATTGCGGTATACGTCCATTTAACTGCATTGGTAAAAAATATGGACCTGTCAAGTCATCTGCAACGATTCCGGCTGTCACATTGACAGAGATTTGATGTTGATGACGGATATTCACTATTTCGTGTGGATTTTCTTAGGCCAAATAATCAGGATTTTGTGCGATTCTGTGCAAGCAAATAGCCATTCTTTGCGGAAAATCTGCTGGCAAAACTACCTGCACCCGTTGAATGTGATGTGGATACAACAGTTGATTCAATTCGTTCTCCAAACATTAGCCTGGCTAAAGTTTAAAGCAAACGCAATTTTTCTGGTGCTTTTAGTAGGATGTTCCTCAATTTCTTCAACTTGTGGAGCTCTCACTGTAGATGGGTGCCCGTTATCAATCGTCCCTTTCACTAAAACGTTGGTAAAGACGTGCAAACATTGAACGATGCGGGATGATACGGTTCGGGTATCATTCTTCATAAAGACGTCTAGCAGCACACAAATTTTCATTGGCAAGATCGTAAACGAAATGCATATCACACATCTCAGCATTCGTATAATTCGTATATTTGAGCGATTGCGCAATGATATACGAGATATGTAAATATCCTGAAAAAAAGGAATTAGATTCTTGTACTACAGTAAACCTGTGTTAACGGACACCTGTATATATTGGCCACCTGTGATAACGGCCAGCTTTAACATTGCAAAAATCTACTATACGAGTATTTCCATATATACAAACCTTGCAATAACGACCGCCTTTACAAAGCGGCCACGGCCAGACGATCCCAATATTTTATAGCATAAAAACAATATAATTTACCTCCCAATAACGGTCGTCGTCCGTATCGGAAATTTTAAAACTCACGTATTTGTTGTTCAGTCTAAAGAAGGTGACAGAATTTAATTTTTATTTAAGGGTTTATTGTTAGTTATAATGAAACACGATAGAATTATTTTACAACAGCAACTGATTGTAGAAGTTTCCGAAAACGCCTGTTCATTGGATCAGTTTAAGTTTATCGTTGTGTTCATGAAGTGTTTGAATATGTCGCTAAAAAGGAAACGTTCGTCACTGAAAGACAAAATTGATATTATCGAGGAGAGTGACAAGTATAATTTAAGTTTGCGGAAAAAATCGAATTTGGAAAAACTCAAATTAACGATATCGTAAAAAACAAAAGTGATATTAATAGGATGTATGAAGACGCTATTAATTTAAATCAGAAACGGAAATTCCCTAAAACGGGTGGAGTAGCAGTGGATCAAGTTCTGTATACATAAGTGGTTCTGCACGGTTAGAAATAAAAACATTTCCATATCTGGATCATTGATTAAACAAAAGGCGCTAGAGACAGCAAGAAATTTAAACATTGAGAATTTTGCTGCTTCAAATGGTTGGTAGAATGATTCTGTCGAAGGCACAATATCACTTTTAAATCAATTTGTAGTGAGTCCGCTGATGTAAATTTGGAAGATGTAGAAGCATGGATATATATAAATTACCATAAATTTTAAGGTATTATTCCCGGAAGGATATATTTAATGTTGATGAAACAGGTCTGTATTATCGCGCCATGTCAAATAAAACTTTTGCGTTAAAATACGATAAATGCAATGGCAAAAAATTAGCAAAACAACGGTTAATTAATTTATTCTGCGTAAATATAGAAGGCGACAAAGAAAACACTTTAGTTATTGGAAAAAGTAAAAATCCTCGATGTTTTAAGAGAAATCATATCGACAAATTACCTTTAGAGTGGGTGCATAACAAAAAGGCTTGGATGACATCAGGTCTTATGACAAAATGTATACACATTTAGTTCACTTAATATGTGTCTCCGTATTCTCTATTTTAAGTTTAAATAAAATCGTTTAAAATAATGTCCAAATGAATTTTATTTCTAAAAGAAAAATACTAGCTATCATGTGAAAATATTTGCTTGGAATTTGGCGTGGGTAATATCCATCCCCTGTCTTTTGTGGACACATTTGAATAACGGCCAACAATTTTGATTTTTTTAGTGGCCGCTAGTAACAGGTTTTACTGTATAGTGAATGTAAGGACCACATGCTATAGGTGAAATAAAATATGAAACATTCGTATGTTTTATTTATTCCCACAATCCATTTAGACACTATAATATGAAAGTCCTTCTTCGGTTGAGAGATACTGTGACAGTTCATTCTGGCGATTGCTACATCATAGATCACCTCAGCTAATAAATAAGATCTATACAATTTATTTATGGGATTTACAGTGAAAAAAAGCAATTACAAAAATAGGAGAAAAATCCTGATGTGGTTTTAAATTGTGAAAGTAAAATGAATTACTTCAATAAGTATGTTTGGCATAACTAATAAGCATGCTGAAGGTTAATACAAAAAGATGTATATGAAACATTGATCAAATAATTAAGATAGATTAATCCTTGTACTATATCAGCTATTAAACCGGATCAAGTCTAATTTATGAATGAAATACCAAACAGAAGTGGAAAATACTTTTACTACACATTTGCAAATAACTAACGACAAATGAGTAATCAGATACTATAGAGATAAGTAATACCAGAAGCCGCATACCATTCGAGTATGTCACGAATTTGAGTGTATGCAATAAATGAAAATAAATAATGAATACGGTAGTTACCGGATTACGTCATGCACGTCGCCCAGACAGAAATACAAAAGGAAATAAATTCGGTGTGATTTTAGGAAAAACTGTTTTTATTTAAGCGGATACGTAGGAAAAGGTGTACAAGTAATGTGTGTACTCATATATTTCAAGGTTAATTTTAATGGAGACTGCAAGTACTACGCATTAGCGAATCGGAATTTTTGAAACTTAACTCTTTTAATGTCAGTCCTCACATTTTTTTATTATTATTAAAACGGGGCTTTTTATTAATAGTATGCGGTCATATCTTGGTTTGATACCACAGGAAATATATAAGCTAAAACTGCTGCAACTAGCACCCACCACGAAACAAGAAAAAATTATAACAATCCCACAAAGTGTGCTTACCGAAAATTGTATATGAAATTATTGTGGTGTAAAGCAAGGTCTTATCGCCAATATCATATAAAATCAAAGACAATATTACCTCTCAATCTTATTTCTTATATAATCATAACGTAGGAAAATCCAAACGATATGCTATTGAGCAGTACATTTACGTTATTAATTACTACCTTGATATGTGCATAGGCACATTAAACACTCAAAGTATGTATGTATGTATGTATATAAAAGATTAAGAAATATGTATGTTTGCAATATAAACAAATTTGCCTCTTTGCGGTTAATATACCGCAAAATACAAAAAAAAGAAAAATACACAAACTCCACAAAAATAAAATGTTATTGCATTGTACTACGTAAATACGAGGGACAAGGGGCAACGGCGATGCCAATTTCTTCTTCTGACTGGGACCTTTTCTCACTCAAATGGAGGATGTTCTCTAATTATGATTTTGTTTTCCACTAAATTCTGAACAGTTCCCCCTGCTGTATTGAATGACGCGTTATGATTCCCATTCTTGGCACTTTACTGAATACAGTAGGCAAACAATTTTCAACACACCATTGGCGGTAACTGTCTTCTGATCTTCTATGTAATTTATAATTGCGGCCACCAAACCCATACTTCTAAAAAATACTGCGTACCTAACTTTTTTCATTGCTATTTGTGTTGTCATCATCGTAGGAGTTTTCCCATCTTCATATGTATCTAGACTCGGCTTTCTTGGCGAGTGGAAACATTAAAAAATCGTTCTTTACGTTTCATCGCCCATTACTATTTTAGAAATAATTTGATGACCTCCAGCATTCAACATATCTAAACTTTGTTTGCAAATTCTAACTCGTTCTGCTCTTGTAAATCTGTAAGATGATGAGGTACAAACCGAGTTACAACCCTTTTCAAATGTAAATCATCGTGCAATATTGGTCTCACTTGCGAGGATCCAATCTACAGATTGGAATCTATCATTGGATAGGTGATGTGGTGGTCGCCTTCCAACGTCTTCTTCGCCGCATCAATGTTTTCGGGGTTACCAGCAGTTAAAGGAGGACAAGCTTCTTTTCTGTGTACCACCAACTTGCAACCTCGTTCAAATTCTTTATACCATCTCTAAACAGTAGCCAATGATGATGCGAGATCCCCAAATACAAATTTTAAACTTTCCTCACACTCATACGCGCTTAAGCCCTTCTTAAAACATATTAAATCATTATTTATTTATTTATTTATTATCCAACAGCAGCTAAACTGCTAATTACAGGATAAGCTTACTAACTAATGAGTATAACACAATATGAGAAATAAAAGAAAAAAAACGTTAACGGAATAGAAATGGTAATAATAATAATAACAATGAAGTGATGTCTAAAATTCAAACTTTAAACTTAACTAACAAAGAGTTTTTTAGACGCGTTAGGTTGATATTGAATAAGTCAATATCGAAACAATAAATATTGACGTTTCTGCACATAGATATCATGGGTGACTGAGAATAGTGTCGTGTGTTAGTAAAAGGCAAATAAAAGGTAGGATTGCTTCTACAGTTTAATCTCGGCACAAATAAATTCAATTGGGACAATAAATTGGGAGAGTAGACACTTCCAGTGAGCAGCCTATATATAAATACAATTCCAGATATTATCCTCCGATCGGAAAGTGAAACATACCCAAACTCATTCAGTAAATTGTTGTGACAGAAATGATGCGGTACATAAGCACGATGCTTACGGTAGTACACAGTTTTTAAAAATTTTCTTTGAACTGCCTCAAGCAGATTGATATACTGAAGATATCCAGGATTCCATACTATGGCGCAGTATTCCAGTTTTGTGCGCATAAAAGCATTATAGGAAGTGATTAATGCTTCTGCCCCCAGTTGTCTGGTATTCCTGATCAAATAGCCCAGAGTTCGATGACATTGTGAAGAGATACACTCCACATGCTTATTAAAGCTCAGAGTTGCGTCGAAGAATACACCAAGGTCCTTAATAAATTCGCAGTGTCCTAACGGCTCACTATTGATGGAATAGGGATAGAACAGCGTCACCTGAGATCTGTTGTACATCATGATTTTGCACTTGTTTATGTTCAACGAGAGTCGATTAGCTGTGCTCCACTGGTACAAAGAAGTAACATCTTTCTGCAGTACTTTACAATCGGCAAGTATTTTAACTCTATGGAATATTTTTAAATCGTCCGCGTAAAGAAGACATTTACACGATAGAATCTCCGAAATATCGTTGACGAACATGATAAACAACAAAGGCCCGAGAACTGGCCCCTGTGGCACTCCAGACAATGAGCCATACAAGTAAGACTTGTCTTTACGATATTCGACGTCGTTTGTACGTCCAGTTAGATAAGATTGGTCATTGGATCATTATCCGAAAATTCTCTCATCATAATTCCATTTTTTTCGATAACAGAAACTTATTCTATGGACTATTTCTTATACACTATCCAACCCAATTGCACAAACGAAACTGCAATTGACAGATACAATAATGCACTATTTAATAAACAATAATTTGTTTTGCACGGGTAACGAGATTTTTTAATTCTCAATAATTGTAGTTTATCCCTCGTATTGATTCGTTAAATTCTCCATATTGCAAACATCAGTCTTCCTTCATTTATGGCAGCAAACCAGGATTTGTCGAATTATGCCAAAGTGTGTGAGAAAGTGACTTTTTCTCATTTTTACTTCAGAAGCTTTTTGACTTTGGTTTAAGCTTTCCCTTTTGCAATTAATTGACTCTCATTTAATCAGTAGCTGTAATTACATCCATTATGATGGCTATAAATCGTTTAGCTCCTTTCCTTTTTCTGGTGTGCCACAGCGTTCAAGCTTAGGCCCTTTACTCTTTGTTTTGTGTATAAACAATCTTTTAAAAATATTATCCTGTACTGGACTTGCGTATGCAGATGATTTTAAAGTGTATAGATCTATAGTAAGTTGGAATGACGTTCTAAGATTACAGGAGAATATGCAATACATTATTGACTAGTATTATAGGTGTGGGCTTGATGTACTTTCGATTCTGCAATGATCTTTTCTTCACATATTATAAATCTTCCCTTTTTTGCTCCCAAAGCATTGGGCTTCGTTATTCGTGCTTGACGAATATCTCCAAACGACCAAGTAACTAAAAACGTTATTTTTTACCTTCTCTGTTAGTAAATTGGAATATGTGTCGCAAGTTTGTTTACCACACTAGATCACAGCTCTCAGTTGAGAAATTGCAATGTTGCTTCCTTGAATATCTATCCTTCAAAGCAAATGGAGTGTATCCGGAACGGGTAATTGCGTATACATTGCTAATCCATAGGCATGGCATGACATCTCTGGGATTCTGCCGTGAATGTCAGGCTGCTTGTTTCATATGGAAGTTGATTCATAGAGTTGTTGATAGCACATCTCTTTTTTCTACCCTTAACTTTCGTGTTCCTCGAATTTCTTCTCGTTCCTTCACTTCGTCATCTCTTTTCAAAACATTTTTCAAGAATAAAATTTATCCTGCATGTACAACATATCTTTCGACTGGATTTCTTTACGTAATCCATTCAACACGTTATTAACTAGTTTTCAAATAAAATCCAATGAAATATTTGACCATTCTTTTATTCACATTATGGGAGTTCTTTGTATTTCTGGACGACCAACTATGTTTTGCTCTATCCAGATTATCCCACACTTTTCCGTGTTATAGTTGGAACTCTGATATTGCCAGTCCATTTCAGTTTATTATTATTTTGGTTTACTTCAAAAATGAGAATCACAGATTATCATATTTTACGTTCAATTTCTCACCTATACCACAAGAGTCTGCAAATATCAGATATTCCTCTGACAAGTGAGCATATTACAGTATGTGTTATTTAGTAGTAGCCTGCATGAAGATTGGATTACATTTTTACAATCTTCTAATAATAATAATCATAGTAATACTATCACCAATCAAAAAGATTTCTACAAGCGACACGAGTTCATGCAAACTCTATTTGTCAGTTAGGTAGCATTGTAGTGTGGACGACTGTACTGCTACACTAGTTGGTTCGTGTAAATCTTGTATTAGCTTGGTCGATCTTCCAGCCCGATGCTTCAAGGAACCCAGTTATTAGAGACAATTACTTTTTACATTTATTATTCAACACCATGCAAAAATAGGATATTATACACTAGCATGTATAATGATTATTGTTATTCGCGAGAATGACGTTTGTAAAACGAGTTGTCAAGCGTTTTTGTGTAAGTATAGGTCTAATAGTTCCTTCTTACTTGAGTTGCACTTATAGTTCCATATTCAGTCTAAGTGCTCTAACAAATCGCAATAGCTGATGTGATGATTTCAGAGAAGCTAACTATATCTCGTCTTTGACGTTTTTGCCGAGATGGTTGGCATGTATCTTTGTGATTGCAGTAGCTATTCTGTTTCAGAGCTATCCCTACAATACGTTTTCCAAGGTGGTAACGTCCTGTAGGAAAAGCTGTGTGGACACGTAGTCTATTTCTGTTCAGTTCTAACATGACCTCTTGCTCTTTGCTTGTTCAAATTTCCAAGAAATATCTCTGTGCTGCTATTCCCTACCTTTAAGTTCTTTTATTGACACTAACATTTACTTCTAATCAATACTAAAAATTTGTTCTGCAAAAGAAATATGTCATTTTGTAATCTAATCCGATCAACTCTAGCAAAATATCCACACAATGAAGTAACACGCCAAGCCGGACCTGTGTTGTGACAATGTTTAGGTAATCCGCTTTATTAATAACTTAACGCATTTTCACGTGGTTATACAATAGATAATTAAGCGTTAAATTATATATTTAATAATTAATTACTAAGTATATTTTATGTTCGTAATAATATAAGTTGTCATGACATTGAGATGCTGTATACAAAAAAAAAACTTGCTTCGCAAAATATATCATCGGGATATTTAACATAATTTCGATCTGATTATGTAGATTTCTTAACAATTTCGTCGTATACAACACAGATACGACCGGCGAAGTTCCCCAAGCATTTAATCAAACTACCGCAAATTCTTTTAATGTCATTCTATTTTGAGTTTATAAATATTTAAATATAAGTATATGTATCTATGTATGTGTATGTATGAAAACCTGTAGTTTGCTATGAATAATAGAAAAAAATAAACAAATCTATAGCAAGAAAACCGCAACATTTTTTGAGCTTACATTTATGTATACGTCCGACTGTATACATATATAATCTAACCAGTTGAAGACAGCCTTCAGTCTGGGTGAAATTCTATCGGTACCGGTATTGTGTTTAAATAATTGTTTGAATTAAGTATTAAACTGTGCAGAAAATGTGGTTATACAAATATTTAATTTGGTTTGTTGTCGGTAAGTATTACCAAGTAGTATAGGTACCTATATACCTACACACATACGGCAGTACGAGCATGTAAAATGCATTATATAATTATGTTCAATAAATAAACATAATTTTGATGTAATCTCCTATTCCGCTTAAAACTATCAATTATTATCCAATACACAGTGCTGTGACTAATTATGGTAAGCTATAAAAAGAAATATTTATGAATAGACAAACTCAGTGACATTAGAAGTGTTACACTCATTGTCAGAAGGAATCATTTATTTAAGCGTAGCTGGGTACACTCCTGTACCCATCTAGGCATCGACAAAATGAGGTGGTCGATATCTGCTTGTAGCACCTTCTTCCAAGCAACTTGAATTTCGTTGACTAACTGCGCCAAAGCTCCTCCATGAGGAGCAATATCGGGACGTGCATTGTCTTGCAGAAATGGACGTGTGGACGGCCATCTAAATAAGGTAGTAAAGGGTATCATTAAAATAACATGCAGCTGCCATACTGCATCGAATAAACAGAAGCGGTGATCGGCTACCATAAACAATAGCCCCCCAAATCATTACTCCAACAGTTTTGTCTACATGCCTTTCATCAGTAAACCAGTATATAGCGTCAAAATGTAAAAACACCATTACAAAAATTGAGCCTTTTGGATCTGCGAATGAAAAATACTAAGATACTTTAGAGGAACAGCCGACATTAAGCCTTGATCTGAATCCCATCGAGAATCTTTGGGGGATACTATCTCGAAATTAATGTATACGACCACACGCTACCAGAAATTAAAACCAATGCTATCTAAATTTATGTATAGGAAAATAACAAATAGGTAACCTATAATTTATTCACAGCACTGTATATTTTTTCATTTACTGTCAGCAATATTCTTTATGGCTATATTTTAACATTTTATGTATGAAGGTTCGAGATTGTATAATTTTTAAATAGAAGCTAATTCCGGCAATTACTGCTGCAATTAAAAAAAACTATAAAGAATACCGATAATATTGTTTAATTTGTTTGCCAATACATTAAGTATACTGGAGTTTATCGCTCTGTTATTTCATTTTTAATGAGTGTTGGTAACTTTCAATAGATATTAAAATGTGGTACTAAGTAATGTACTAAGTATAGTAATGATTCTTCACATTTGTACAGTGAAAAAAATCTGTTAGGTCTGATTTGGGTGTATTGTTTAAAACCAGCTTTTCCTTTAAATATCACTTTGCTAAAATTGGTTCTGAATCCTTAACAAGCTTTGAATTTCGTAATGGGTATCCGTTCTTCCTAGATGTTCATTTGATTAATACCTGTTGTTCTCGTACTTACTAACATGACGATTACGATTTGCTTGTTGACATTTCCCAGGAATAACTTAGATTATCTCAAGCCAGGAACTACTAACCTCTACGCCAGTAAACTTTAAATATTCATTTATTTCCTGTAGTCCTTTATTATTATAGTTATAGTCGTTACAAGCTTATCGATATAGGAGTCAAACGTCAAGCTAACAAAATTTCGCCAAAGTTTAATGAAATCAATCAATAAAGATAAAATAAACATGAAGCGAAGACCTGACGATCTATGCACTATGGTATGCCTCGCCTGTTGCTATTGAAACAGAAATACTTGCAGCTATATTTAGTTGAAGAAATTGCAGTCTACATTAGTGGAAAGCAACCAACCTTTGACATTTTAAATAATAGGCCAGTCCAGAATATAATATAAGATATGATAAGGAGCACATATACCTTCCTCTTTTAGCACTCAATAGGCGAATTTTATATATTTTTTATGATTATAATTACTCTCAAACATAAGACTTGTTAAACTATCTCAACATATATTTCCCTCTATTGTTAAATTGGCTGAACGCATATTTTTAGCATAGTAACTTTTGAAAGGTCAAGTCAATATACACAGTTACCCAAAATCAGCAAAATCGGTATTACCGATGAAATGCAACGTTTTCTTGTTTCCAGCATACCTATCAATGATAGATTCATTACTGGCGTACCAGAATAAAGTCTACAACACGTATAGGGACCATATGCCGGTTTGGGACATACAAAAATCTAGACGACCACTGCGACAAATTCAACAAAATTTTCCGAATAACGATGCCATTGTTTTCGAAGACGACTATCCAAACCCTAATGTCATAGCGCAGAGACCGACGACTCGAAGGCCCCCCACAACTACCGTGGCGATACCAGGAATGGGTACTCCTCGATCACCCTGCGAAGAAGCCTGTTTAGTTACGTCAGAATATAATCCAATTTGCGGTACTGATGGTCTAACGTACACTAATACTGGACGACTTAATTGTGCTATAAGATGTGGAAAACGTAATTATAAATTAAATTATTTTTCTTTGAGCTTTATGTATCAATCATTATTGCTCATACTGTATTATATGTTGATTACCAAAACTGCAAAGTTAGCTGAACGCATCTTTGCTTATTTTCAGGGGTTGACAGAGCATATCTTGGACGTTGTAGCAGAATAATCTAAGGAATGGACAAAGATAACCCGACTGAAAACGAAATTATTTATTAGTTATATTATGTATTTAAGTATTTATTATATTAAACAATTCATTTTTATTACATTGCTTTATTTTTTTTACAAATATAATCAGTGTAGAAGCGCTATTTGTTATTATATTTCGGCTGAACGCTATCAAAAAAAAATAGACGCCGTTATAAACTGACGTAATGTAGTTTGTATATAAACAAAATTTGAATTTACAAATATGTTTTTAGTAAAAACTCAATCAAATCGGATCTAATCTTGGCAAATAATTGAAATATAGTGTTAAAGTGTACCCCAATTTATAGGATGGCGACTGCAATTAATTCATTTAGCGAGCATATTGAGGTTAGCTGTTCGATGTTTACAAACGAAAAATCCAAATAGAATAGAAATTTTTCATTTTAGGACTACGAAGTACACAATTTGTTAGGAAAAGGAGGCTTCGCATCCGTATATCGAGCAAAATGTTTGAAAACAGGAACGGAAGTTGCTATAAAGATGGTAGAAGTAATAATCGTAACTTACTTCACTAACATAACATGAAATTGTTTTTAGATCGACAAAAAATTAATGCAGGCTGCAGGTATGGTATCTAGAGTAAGGCAAGAAGTATCGATACATTATAGATTAAAACATCCTTCGATATTAGAGTTGTATACGTTTTTTGAAGATCAGAATTATGTTTATTTGGTTCTTGAGTTATGTCATAATGGGGAACTGCAACAATATTTAAGAAAACATACTGAGGTAGGAGTTTTATTATGATTTTATTTAATATTAATGTTAGTTGTCATTCTAGCATCACGTTTTGTCAGAAAACGAGGCTAGCAGTATTATGCGACAGGTGGTCGAAGGCTTGCAATATTTACATTCCCATAATATTTTACATCGGGATATGTCACTCTCAAATTTATTGCTTACGAAGGATATGCAAGTTGTAAGTGTATTTATTCTTATAAGATTTATTTTGTAATCATTTGTTACGTAGAAAATAGCCGACTTTGGACTTGCCACACAATTGTCTAGACCAGATGAAAAGCATATGACGATGTGTGGGACTCCTAATTTTATTTCACCCGAAGTAGCTTCGAGGAGTTCGCATGGGTTAGAAGCTGATGTTTGGGGATTGGGCTGTTTATTATACACTCTCCTTGTTGGTACTCCACCTTTTGACACACATGCTGTAAAAAGTACGTTGACAAGGGTGGTGATGGCGAATTACAAGCTTCCCAATCATTTATCGACAGAAGCGAAAGATCTTATTGATTCTTTACTGCAGAAGAATCCGAAGGATCGGATTAAATTGGCTCAAATTTTGGAGCATCCTTTTATTAAAAGGAGTTACGTAAGTAAATTAAGTTGTTGTAGGTTTAACAATATATCTATTTCTTTTTAGTATGCTTCTGACGTGACAAGTAACACAACGCAAGATAGCGGTATTCATACCATGTCCAGCAAACGAGACAACAGTGCCTTAAACGAGGGGAGACACTCCGCCAATCAATATTCAGATCATTTCCTCAATCCGAAAGGTAGTAGTGA
Organism: Popillia japonica; assembly: GCA_004785975.1. Lineage (NCBI taxonomy): Eukaryota > Metazoa > Arthropoda > Insecta > Coleoptera > Scarabaeidae > Popillia > Popillia japonica. The sequence continues at coordinate 42,420 of SMLS01065199.1, forward strand.
TTGCACTGCAGCAGGATTGCATTGTCAGATGAGTGCGCATTCATCACGAAGTGTAGACCGTTTAGCTAATCGACTACAACAAGCACCTATGCTACACATGGAAGCATCTGAAGCGATTTCTGTGTTTTCGCACCATGGTTCTCACTCTGCGCAATATGGAGGTAAAATATTCCAAGAGGAAGTGCAACCCGTGCATAGTCACTGCAGTCAAAATTGTTGCCAGCCTACAGATCCAGGTGGAGGATTTATTTTGCAGCGAGGTAATGAGTGTCATGCAGGGTCGCAATGTTTGCAATCTCAGTGTTGCGCAGTACAAACAAGTTGTTGTTCGCATGGTAACCGCATTAGAAATAATAATACGAACCAAATCGATAATATACGGTCCAGTACTAATTCTTCCTCGTATAAAACTGAAAATATCAGACAGAGTTCAAACAATCTACAACAATTATGTGCACTGAGATTGTTACCAACGAGACACCAAACGAAAAACGCTATATTGAGCATATTAGATGGTGGAGAAGTTTGTGTTGAATTCATAAAGAGAAAAGGACAATTAAAGCGAGAAATGGTATGCGAGGTTTGTAGGATCTCGCCTGACGGGGAAAGAATTATCCTTTACGAACCGGAAGGCGGTAAAGGCGTTTTACCAGGTCCAACCCCTCCAGAGTTACCTCCTCAGGGTACCGATCAAATTTTCAGTTTCGGAAATCTGCCGGAAAAGCATTGGAAGAAATATATGTACGCTTTTAAATTTATTGAGCTTGTACGTGCAAAAACGCCAAAGATTACTTATTATAGTGACAAGGCTAAGTGTATGCTGATGGAAAATCTTGTAGATTTTGAAGCATGCTTTTATGATGGTAAATATTTTCGTCCCCCAATTATATGGTTTGTTGTTAACATTTTATTTCTAGGCGGAAAGGTAACACAATCAAAATCAGAAGGAATTACAATCATAGATACCTCAGGCTCCCGATTAAATTTCAAAGATGAAACCGGTTGCCGCGAACTACCTGGTTCCTTAAATTTGTTGTGGAATTACTCACAGGAATTTAAGAATCAATGCTTATTACTGGAACGTACTTTAGCTGCACTGCCTGGCCCGCACAATTTTCCTATTATAGTCGGCAGAAGACCTCAATCTTTCGCGTTATCTACTCCAGATAAGGAGAATAGATCACGAAATCCGCTGGTAAAAAAAGTTTCATCTTAATTTTCCTTCCAAAATAAACATGTATACATTTCAGCCTTCATTTTCCGCCTCTGCAACTAGCTGCAATACTCCAATAACACTAAATAGTGCGTCTGCGAAGGAAAGGAAAATAAACGTGCCAGGAGTCGGTACAGCAATTCAACTGCCAACAGGTGAAGTAAGGGTGCGTTTCACTGATGGCTCGCAGTTGTGGGTGGATGGCAAACACCACGTGCAATACCAATATACGAACGGTAAAATGATAAGTTACTCCGACACGGATAATATCCCGAGACCTATTATGGAGAAACTACAACTCATGCCTAAAGTGCTTAAGCATTTAATGCCAAATCCGGTGCTCTCTAAAGTTCGTTGTCTAAGATAGAGTGTAGTAAATTATCGTAGTTTAGAACGTAATATTTAAGAGTACAGTGTCTAATTAATAATCTATGGATGGATTAAATTATTCGTGTTAAGCGAGTTTTTACGCGATTAATAACGTAATTTGTCATTTTCAACATTCAAGTTTAGAAGTATATTTTGGGTTAAAATTTTGTTACAAACTAAATTGTAAAAGATATGTTATAATATATTTTTAATACATTAGTTTTTTTTTTTAATGAAAACGTTACATAATTGTAATACTACTACTGCTAAGTAATAGATGGCGCAACTTTGACGGGAGATCGGTGGAGAGGAGAACTTCTGGCGACGGAAACTCAACACTCAACAGCAGGAAACAATATCGGATGATTATCAATGTTGTTTGGATTTTATGACTATTATCTTATTAGGTGCAATATTCTTCACAACAATCAAAGTTATTCCTTAATTTGATGATTTATATGCTTGTAATGACATATTGACAACATTCCAACGTAAGCTATAACTCATGCTGCTGATACTTTTTTTTGAATAAATTAATCTTTAATCGAATTAAAAGTGTTATAATTGACCTAAAACTGGAAAAAAGTATCAGCAACACAAGATAAGTACATAAAAGTCAAAATGGCAGCAGTGTCACAAAGGTAGGAGTTGTGTTACCAATTCGTCGGTGTTCCCAACCTGAATTTTTCGATCGGCTGATGGCGTCTTGTCTTGATTGCACCATAGAATAAATGAGAAAGGACCCAAACCCTTTGTTTTTTCAGGTAATGATTTAGATGACCTTGAATAGACCGCCATAACTTGAATATGTTTGGCAGGATATTTACTGTATTTGTCCCAAAAAATTCTATGATTCTAATCATACGCAAAGTAAGTTCCAAGCCATGCCAACAACGTTCTATTTAACAGATGTCCGCACGAACGTTAAATAATAAAAATGTTCAAAAAACAAATAGATTATCTACGTAAAGATTGCGCTATTGCATAAAGTTCAAAACAAATTAAAAAAAGGGTTTTAATTATCTGACAAATTATTACAAACATTGATACTCTAACCTCCAACGCACAACAATAACAAAGTGATGTCTCATAATTGCTCTCTTTGGTTTTTTCTGTGATTGCATTGTATTATTCTCAAGTGAAGGATAAAAAATCGTAGTTCTTGTTGATTTTTGCATTTTATAGTAAAGCTAAATATTTGCTATTGTTTGATTCTTTTCGTGTGCTGTGATTTTGATTCACAGAATCCGTCAAAACAGTATTCCTAACAAAAAATTTGGGTTATGTAGCATTCACTTAATTTTGTTCGTTCCAAAGATAACCTTCAACTAATATGGGCTTATCATTAGAAAATTGTTAAAGCATTTTAAATAATTTATGTCAGTTAACTAATTAAAATTATGAATGTTTGGAATTTTCCACTTAAGTTGGCAACACTTGTGGTTGGTATGATTGTTAAATATAAATTTAACAATTGTAAACCGAAAGCCAAGTAAAAAAGATATATTATGGCCAATAATCAGGGTAGCTAATCTTTTAGCCAAAGTAAATATTTGTACCAATCATAATCATAACAATCACTTGGTATTAGGTTTTGGAGAGGGCTGGTTAACCGGTTTCCTTATATTATAGGGAAATACTTCTTTGAAAAGACAAACTAGCTGGAGTAGAATTTCTGAAATCAGTTTTATTAAAACTGTAGTCACAGGAATTTCAATAACCCCACAAGTAGTTATGTATTCCCTCTTTAGGTATTCAAATTTAATTGCCTGTAAAATATCAAATTTCGAAGTGTTTGAGTACGCTGGCGTAATGAACATCCTCGGAATAATGGAGTCATGTTACTTCGTTTACAGATTTTACTATACCTTGTTTTCTAATAAGAGGACCTAATCGAAAAATGCCCGCCAAAATATAGGCTTACGATTGGTTTATTGCCGGTCATGTTTACAGTGCCCAAATTTGCTAGACTTTAACGATGCCATATTGTAGACGCAGCACATTACTCTGTACAGGCAAAGCAAGTTATACTGAACATGTACAAGAAAATTATTGGTATAATCCTACAATAAAGAAAACAGATACCGCTGCAAATTGCAAAAACTTTATTAGGTAACACACACAAATTGTTATGAATATGTCCCAGTAGACAAAATTCAAATATGGCGCAATTATTTTTAGTAACTTCAGCATAAACGTATAAAAAGAACTATCGATCTAGATAAATTTGTTGGTAATTTCAAGCTTCAACGTTGAAGTTACTAAAAATAACTGCGCGAAAATTAAATTTTATTTACTGGGGTAGATGTATTTATATTTAACAAATAGCAGGTGTTTCGAAGTCAAGTGTTTTCCGTATTCTTGGTAAATATAAAGGTAAAGGACAAATTTCACCACCATTAAAACAAGTTGGAAAAAAGGCGGTGCTACCTACATTTGATGACACTATTAAATACATGATAAGAAGTTTTCTGATTTCCAGTGCTATATACAAATCCTTATGGTACGAAAGGACTTTGCAAAATAAAAAGCTTCTGCGTTTTATTATGATGAAAGCGCAGCGCGAAAATAATCTGTCAGCTGGAGGAATGATCGAAATGAACACCAATACATTCACATCAGTTACTGAGTTTATGCTTTCCCTAAATGCGTATTGAATACGCATTACGACTATAATTCGGTTCTAAGTCCTGTAGCATAAACACCTCTCGATGCGCATTAGAGCACGAAATGCGAATTGACGAAATCCTGATTCCAAGGGTGGTTTAAGAATAGCGGTTTGGTTGTATAAACGTTTAATTCGAATTCAAAGTGTATTAAAGCAGGTTACCAACAGAATGTAAACGAACGACATATCACATGTAAAAAATAGGTTGTGTTGTGTTGGCATATTACATATCTGACAACTGTATGCGAACAGTGCAATGCAGTGCAATATGTGTACGACATACAACAACATACAACCACACAACAGTACAATTAAGGTTATGGTTATATCATAAAATTTGTGTTACAAACTTAAACGATTGGCAATAACCCTTGTAAGCGCCGACTAATTCGAAATATTTCGATGCGTATCATTTATATTGCGCATTACGAGAAAAGCATAAACAGATTAAGTTTTCGATCCGTACTTATTAATTCGCATTTTCTAATGCGCATCCAGAAAGCATAAACGTAGTAAGTAAGTTAAACTTTCTCCTGATACCGTATAGATTCAATTAATATATTATGTTTCAGGTTATACGTAAAGCATTTTCATTCTAGGCCATCTTGAGAAACGCTCTTAATAAGTAATTAAAAATGAAACTCTGCTCGGATGGATTAAATAAATTTTTGCAAAATTAAATTTTGAATTTATTCCACCTAACATATTCGTATACTTTTCTATAAGAATCGCTTTAAATACATCTGTGCAGTATAGATAAATTTATTAAGTTCATAACTTAATAGACCGCTAAACTCGTACAACACTGTATACATATATCACTCTGTATACAGCCGCGAGTATGCACCACCCTGTATAAAACACTGTTAATATACCATCCACGTATATGTACAACAACCTAACTATACCACCCTGTATACTAGATAATGTACCGCCCTGTATATGCACTTTATGTTTACACAGTCCTATTTATTACTTGTTTAATAACAATGTAATTGCAAGGTCAATAAGTGACGTCACGAATGTCCATCGGCATCGCCGTTTCTTTATTATTAATGTCACTTCGGTACGTGCCGTTATTGCGGACGGACGTATCTTTGTCGGTGGGGTTCATTTTCTAACAACAGTATTTTCCGCTGTTGTATTTCTATCTGTGCGGTTTTCACATTTAATTTTTTTCTATCTATATTATTCCCGTTATGCGAACACGCAATTTTTAATTGCTGTCCGTAAGGTTTCAATTTTTGAGTTATTTCTAACATCAAAATTCTCCGCCTAAATGCGTGCAGTCGTTATAGGGTTAGTTGGTATTTTGTTACTAACTAACCAACTACTCAATATGAATGCTATGTTGATATTTTTCTTCAAATATTGTCAACGATTGTTGTAAAGCATTCATGTTGGGTAAGGTCGTTTCGTTTCTTGAGTTGAGTGTTTGGGCGGTGAATGTATGAGATTGCAAGTTACTTCCTTCGTGTGTTTGATTCCTTGGCTGACTATATATTCAATGTGAATACTCTGTAGTAACTCTACACAAATACACTAACAAATTTTACAGAAGGGAGGTATGCAATAGTGCGAATGCTGTCACTAGAGCTCGTATGGTGGTTGGGTTCTTGCTTCTTGTTTGACATTCGGATATGTCCGAATGGGTGCTCTAATGGCACAGTTCCAATGACACCAAAATGCCTCTGTATGAGGCCTACCAAACTGCTGTGGGTGCTTGGCGTCCACAAGAGTATCGATGTGGTAGCCCCAATCTTGCGCATATCTCCTTTGTTCTAATTTGGGATCAATGGCTGCTGCAATGTATTCATGTTGGGTTATAGTCTTGCATTCTTTATGGTGTCGTTTCTTCTACAATGACACGAAGTCTCTTGAGTGTTTGTGTTCCGAGTGTATAAGGGTGATGTTGAAGTGCAAGTTATTTTCATCTTGTGCTTGATGATTAACTGTATACGATTGTTTGGTGAGTGTGTGAGGATTTTCGTGTTTGAAGGTTGTGTACTGAATGTGTGAGAGTGATGTTAGAGTGAAACTTCTCAATGGTTTTTTGAGTGTTTTAGAGTCAGTTACAGGCCACGGGTGAAGCGACAACGATTTCTAACGGCGGATTTAGGTTGTGCCACCAACATTTACGAAGCGTCTACCTTCTCTACTCTTTTTACATACGAGCTCTACGATATTTTTTGGATTAATTTACCGAAAAATATTTGCTTAGTTAAAGATTAGTATTTTTATCGTTCGTTGATAGGTATATGTTGGGAAGAAATTTACCCTTTTTAGTTATTTTCCCTTACTTATTATTAAATAAAACACATTGGAATAAAATTTAATATAAAATCTATTTATATGTTATTTATAAAAATATTTTTTTGTTTATACACAGTAACTTTTTATATACACTATATACATGCTAAAGATAAAGTGCAACAAAATTACTGATATCTGGCACTTATTTGCAATACTATTCCTAAAATATAGTAACTGAGGTATACATGAAGAAGTACAAAATCAACGCCCTTAGAAACACAAACAAATTCATTCTTTTTTATACCTTGTTCTTCGGCATTCTCAATACTAATCTTATTAAATTATATATGTCAGACACAAAGTCGCAAAAATAAGTTCTATAGACAAGAATTATCACACATATAAAGGTAGGTATTGAGCATCATTACACATATCCACACAATTCTAACTTTAACTGAACTGAAACGATTGCCATTTTAATTAATCCATTCATATTTCGCACCTGACATATTAGATTTATATATTTATCAGCTGACGCTTGTCCCGTGGAAAAATACAAGGTGCTCCTTTTTCAATAAATATTACAAAACTAACAATAAAACAAGGATTAAATTTAACACAAGATGCACATTATATCATTTCCACGCATAGATTTTTATTTGGCTATTTCCCTCTAGTAAATTAGCTTTCGTATAGTTCACGATGCATGCTGCCTCGGTTGAACATCTGCAAGGAACGGATTTACATGGAAAGAATCGAAGGGGTGCCCGTAATCTGGTCGTATCATTGTATCTAACGGAAACTCATAATCTGGTATAGAAAACATCTTCCTTAACTCCTTCAAAACTTTATCGTTATTTAATCTCGATGAAATTTTCGTTTTGGGTTTAAATTTGTTCGAATCAAGTTTTTCGAATTTTTGTTCTGAATCTGAATACGGTGGATTCAAGATACCATCTATTGGAGATTCTGTAGTGCCAAGCTCGTTTTTCGTCGGAAAAACAGGCGTAGTTGCTTTAAATAATGAATTGAAGTTAACTACAACATCTTGGTCTATAATATCATTAATGGTTCTCCGATTATTTTCATCTCCTGAAACCGGTGGGTTAACAATACCATCTACAGGCGATTCGGTTGTTCCTAATTGTTCTTTGGTTGGGAAAACAGGAGTAGTCGCCTTAAATAAGGAACTAAAATTAACTACAGTTTCATCTTTTTTCACTTCATTCTGATTTCCTGAAATTGGCGGATTAACAATACCATCCACGGGAGATTCAGTTGTCCCAAGCTCTTCTTTAGTTGGGAATACTGGAGTCGTAGCTTTAAATAGCGAATGAAAATTGACCACTATATTTTGATTTGGGAACTGATTCCCAGAATTCGGCGGGATTATAATGTCACCTAAAGGCGACTCAGTCGTACCTAATTCTTCTTTCGTAGGAAATACAGGAGTGGTAGCTTTAAACAACGAGTTAAAATTAACATTAAAATCCGGATGAGGAACCCGTACAATTTGTTTTATATCTTTTTCACCTAAAGGCGCGTCAAGTATCCCATTTACTGGAGATTCTGTCGTGCCAAGCTCATTTTTCGTTGGGAAAACGGGAGTTGTCGCCTTAAACGTCGACTTAAAATTAACTTTAGGGAACGTAGTTGACGGCTTCGATTTAATCGCGTTATCCAAATTATTTGAATTAAAATTAATGGCTTTGGGTATTGGTACCAATACCGGCCGTCTAGTTTCGCGAGCTTCAGTATCTCTCGCTTGATCAAACGGAATCGAAATATGGTTATTCACTTCAATCGCAGGTGAGATATTATTATTAACGCTAGAAGCAGTGGTTGCTTCCGCTTTATAGTATTCAGTTGACCAATGACTCGGTAACTGATAAGTCGGTTTATCTGTTACTCTAGACGACCCGTTATTTTGATCGGAATCAGAATTTATTCCGACCAAATTTAAATCCGTCTGATTTTGCACCCGCCCTTTCCTGTAAATTATATTCAATTCTGACGCTGTAGGTTGGGTCAGCAAATCAGGTCGCGGCGTCCTATAATACGTCTGCTTTTCGGAATCTTCGACGAAAGGTTTGTGTTGACCAATTAGGAGGTTCGCTGTATAATCGTCTTCGGATCGACTGCAATTTACCATATACCAGTGGTCGCAGATCAACATTCTCTGCTGGAATAACGTAGTGTTAGGGCAGGAGTAGCTGAATTGCCGACCTAAACCGTCGCACATGTGGTATATCTGTAATAGATAAATATTGTACGTTTATGTGTGTTAAATTATGTGTGATTTTACTTGACATCCTGATTCAACGTCAGCGTAGTAACCTGCAGGTCTTCCTTGACATGAAAATTTGACTTGAACGTCTTCCTGGAAAGAAAATGATTCTGTTAAGTAATAAACATAAAATATAAGTATTTTTCTTCAAGTCAAAACGTAGAAGACTTATCACATGACCCCTTCACTGATGAGAAGCATGTGCATCGTAAGTGAGTGTTTTATTGGGTAAGCAGACAAGCTACTGATATAGTACCTACATAATTATACCCATTCTTCTCCATGTTCATGGAAAATTGTGGCTAGTCAATACTAAGTTAGGAATATCGTTTTTCCAGAGACATACATTGAAAATTAGGCTACCCTCACTTTAAAAATACAGCTCACCAATTTGGCTATATATGGCAATCTGTGCAGCTTGTCATTACATTTTTTTTTACAAAAAATAAATACATATTGTGTTTGTCAAACAACAGCTGCTTGAACAAGAATTGACGACGAAGACCATGAGTAGGCTTGAAATCACTACAAACAAGGTCAAGAGACCATGCCTTCTGTATTATCGATTTAATTCATTAGATACGTCCTGCTAACTAGCAAACACCATGAAGGTTACACCTTATGGCCTTAGATATACTTGTCCAATTCGAATTCCAAGGATATAGGTTCGAAAAGGGATTTGTTAGGAGACTTAGCGGAAGGTATTAGGAATCTAAACCTGTACATGAGAATCTATGATGGTTCAATTTTTACAAAAAAAAAACTATGGATAACAAAATAATGCCGGAATTGAAGGAATTGGTACTACTTACTTGTCTGCAGTAGTAAAAAATATTCACAACTGTTATCATAGCTATGAAATGCTTGATTCAACTGTCGTTTTAGATTAATTTTTTACCTAACATTTTCTTTGTAAGAATATACAAAGCAACTTCTGTACTCTGTGCTTTTATATTATTTGTTTTAATAAGTTTTTCTAGACGAGTTATAAATGTCTTGTTCTTTTTCTGAATAAATAATAAACCACATATTTTTTTATTTCGCGTCTAACAACTTAAAAACATTCACCTTTATTTCATTGCAATTTAGATCTAATTATCAGTTCCTGATAAACAGTATTCCGAAACGTGTTTGGAGATTTACCTAATTGATTTAAAATTATTCTAATTAGAATAATCTCAAGAAACTATTCGAATAGGTACGTCATTATAATATCATAAGTGACTTGACATATTCAAAATATCTTCAACGATCATGTTCGGTGCAAGTACAACATCCAACGCTAAATAGCATAATGGATGTTATACAACGTCCTTATAGTAGTATGTATGTAGAAAGATGTGGTTAATTAATCACCATCCTACAAGTTTGACATGCTTTAACAAAGCACCTTGACATTATCTGTTGATAATCCCATTTTTTACCTTCATTAGACGTCTTCTTTTATTGTAAGAGACAAGACATTATTCAAAGATGGGTTTGTGTTTTTTTTTGTCCAGTTACGAGATTGTTATTGAAGTATGTACCACATACATACATATTTGTGATGCTGAGATTGTTGCTTAATAGTACATTCCAACTTATGGCGCCTTAAAAATTGTAATACGCTGATAGAATCATGCGCTTGAGTCTATTAAATATTAATTTATATTGTATGAAATATATAGAAGGTTAATATTTTGTTATTAAAATTATGTAGCTGTTAATATTCGTAATTTATCATGAAAAATTGTTATTGTATCGAAGCAATAGAAGTAGAAGCTTTGCGGTTTCAAATAACCTTTCAACGCGTGCAATAAATAAAAGAAAAAGTCACGATAGTAACGGTAGTCATATTTTTAAGTAGACATTTTTCAATCTATATGTAAATATGAAAAATTTCCTCAAATTTATAACTACTATAAGGAAGTATTGCAGAAAGTATGCTTATCTAACTCTTTGAAGTTCACAGGCTTAACACTGGCGAAACCTATAAGAATTCAAATGAATCAAATTAATGTATGTAACTGTTACGTTTATTCCTGTGGAAAATGCTGGTATTGCATATTCAGATAAAATTGCATAATAATTATTGAGAATAGAAAGATTGATACACGTTTTTTTTTTTAATATGTTCATAGTAATTGTTTTCCTCTCCTTTCATAATCTAAAAGTGTTCTTTCTTTCTTTTAGATTATGGGGGATTATATTAGAGATATTGGAATCTTTTTCCTCTCACATATTATTTGTGCATAAAAAATAGCCAGAAGTACAAATCGCCAAATCTGGTGAGTAAGGATGTTCAGTTTTGATTTTGTTTTCCGAAAAATACCGAATAACATGATTCCCTTTCTTGACACTTTTATATGTATATAGCATAAGTAATGTTTGGTGGTCCTCCTCCACCATCTTCTTCACCGCATCAATATTTTCGGGGTTAACAGCAGTTAAAGGAGGACCAGCTTCTTTTCTGTGTACCACCAACTTGCAAACTAGTTCAAATTCTTTATACAATCTCTAAACAGTAGCCAATAATGGTGCGAGATCCCCAAATACAGATTTTAAGCTTTCCTCACACTCATAGGGGCTGAAGCCTTTCTTGAAATCATAGTAAATCATTACCCAATATTTCTTTCGTGATAATTCCATTTTTTCGATAACAGAAGCTGATTCTATGGACTATTTCTCAGACACTATGTATATAACCGAATTGCACAAACTAAGCTGCAATTGACAAATAAAATAATGCACTATTTAATAAACAATACGTAATTTCTTTTGCACGGTTAACTACATTTTTTAATTGTCAATACATTACTTGTAATTTATTCCTCGTATAGATTTGTTAAACTCTCCATACTGCAAACATTGACTTTCCTTTATTTATGGCAGCAAGCCAGGATTTGTCGAATTATGCCAAAGTATATGAGAGAGTGATTTTTTCTCATTTTTACTTCAGCAGCTCTTTGACTTTGTTTTAAGCTTTCCCCCTTGCAATTTATTGGCCCTCATTTAATCAGTAGATGTAATTACATCCATTATAATAGCTATAAATCGTATAGCTTCTTTCCTTTTTCTGGTGTGCCACAGCGTTCAAGCTTAGGCCCTTTACTCTTTGTTTTGTATATAAACGATTTTTAAAAAACATATCGTGTACTGGACTTGCGTATGCAGATGATTTTCAAGTGTATAGGTTTATAACAAGTTATAATAACGTTCTAAGCTTACAGGTCAATATGCAATACATTATCGATTAGTGTTTTAGGTGTGGCCTTGAAGTATTTTTCGATTCTGTGATGATTTTTCCTTCGGATAATATAAATACTCCCATTTTTGATTCCAAAGCATTGAGCTTCGTTATTCGTGCTTAACGAATCTCTCCAAACGACCAAGTAACTAAAAACGTCATTTTTTACCGTCATTATTAGTAAATTGGAATATGTGTCGCAAATTTGGTTACCATACTAGATCTCAGCTCTCAGTTGAGAAAGTACAATGTTTTGCTTCCTTGATATCTATCCTTCAAAGCAGATGGAGTGTATCCGGAACGGTGCATTGAGTATACATTGGTAATTCATAAACATGGCATGACATCTCTGAGCTTCTGCCGTAAATGTCAAGGTGCCCGTTTCATATGGAAGTTGGTTCATAGAATTATTGATAGCACATCTCTTCTTTCTACCCTTAACTTTCGTGTTCCTCGAATTTCTTCTCGTTTCACCACTTCGGCATCTCTATTCAAAACATATTTTTCAAGAATAAAATTTATCCTGCATGTACATACATATCTTTTTAGTGGATTTCTTTACGTAATCCATTCAGCACATTCTTAACTAATTTTCAAATAAAATCCAATGAAATATTTGCCGATTCTTTTATTCACATTATAGGAGTTCTTTGTATTTCTGGACAACCAACTATGTTTTGCTCTATCCAGATTATCCCACACATTTCCGTGTTATAGTTGGAACTCTGATATTGCCAGTCCATTTCAGTTTATTAATATTTTGGTTTATTGCAACAATGAGGATCACAGTTGATCATATTTTACTTTAATTTCTCGCCTATATCACAATAGTCTGCAAATATCACATATTATTCTGACAAGTGAGCATAATACAGCATCTGTTAGTTAAGTAGTAGCTTGCATGCAGATTGAATTACAATTTTTCCTAACTCGTCTTGTCAGATACTCTCACCTCTGGCAGTTAAACTGGACAAATGGTTTCTAATGCAGAACAATCTTTTTTTCACGTATTTCCATGCATAAATATTTCTACAAGCGACTAGCTCATGCAAACTTTGTCAGATGGCATTGTATTGTGCACTACTGTATTGCTACACCAATTGGTTCGTGTAAATCTTGTATTAGCTGGGTCGATCTTCCAGCCCGATGCTTCTAGGGGCTCAGTTATTAGATCTAAATCTATTCTAACAACTATTTGTTTCACACGGGTAACTAGAACTACTAGTTAACTAAATGAACTCGTTAAATGTTTGAATGTGACGTTAGCTAGTGCTAGCTCTTTCTCTACTCCAAATTATCGCTTTGCACTTCTTGGCATGCTAGCAATTAAATTTTCAACGAATACTGAGAAGTATTCTCCCATTACTCAATTGCTGCATCCACCAGTTGATTGTGGTTGGCAGATGAGAATCTTCGACCTCGGACTTTCTTTTTTGTGCTTAATGGCATTGAGGACAGGACTGAGCGTTGACCATTCCATGAACGCAATATCAACAGCATGCAAGTAGTCAGTAGCTTGTTTAGCTACACGGGGACGAACATTGTCAGGCCGTCTCCTAACCGAATTCTTGGAGAAATGGTACAACTTGCAAATACAGTACAATCTCGATTATCCGAATCGCGATTATCTGAAATCCGGTTTATCCGAAACAAACTATTTAAAAACAAAAATCCCGATTAACCGAAAAAATTCGCATTACCTATACGAAACGCGTCTGGGATTCATCTATACTGCTAGGTGGTTCCCCTCGGGGATTCACGGCAATACGACGGTGTAAAATGCGAATAGTTTTGGTTAGCCGACACAGCGTTACAAGTACATATGTATTAAGTAAAGTAAAGTAATTCTTTATTTCGAGAGACCATGGAAATGGTATAGAAACAAGTCCAAAGCAACGTCTGTTATTATCGCAAAAAGAGTAATTTTATTCTAAAATATTTTACAAAATGCAGTGTCAGAGCAATAAACGTAAACGCGTTGTTATCAGCTTGCAGGAAAAGCTTAAAGCGGTTCGACGATTAGATAATGGTGAATTGCTGAAAATATAGTAAAGGATTGCAGAATGGAGAAAAAATCGCGAAAAACTTGAAAAATGGTGTAGTTTTTTGTCATCGCCGAGCCCGGCTAGAAAAAGTATGAAAAGAGGTGAATACGAAAAAGTTGATGATTCTTTATTTTTTATGGTTTACACAGAATCGAGAACGTGGAATACCAATTTCGGGGACCATTTTAAAACAAAAAGCATTGAGTTTAAGCAAAGAATTGCCGGTCATTGAAGCGCCTGAAAGTTTTTCTGCAAGTGATGGATGGCTAGACCGATGGAAAAAAAGACATGGTGTACGTCAACTGAAAGTTTGCGGGGAAAAGTTGTCTGCCGATGTATCTGCCGCAAAAAGATTTGCAGAGAATTTTATGGAGCTTATGAAAGAACATGATTTACAACCAGACCAGATCTACGATTGTGACGAAATCGGTTTGAACTACAAAATGTTGCCCTCAAGTACCTTAGATTCGAAAACGGAAGCTGGAGCACCTGGTTACAAACGTAGCAAAGAACGTATCACTGTTCTTGCATGCGCTAATGCTTCTGGGAGACACAAGCTTCCATTATTATGTATCGGTAAGTCAGCAAAACCACGAGCCTTCAAGAATATTCGTCCCAATGCTTTACCTGTTATGTATAAAAATCAAAAAAAAGCTGGATGAATGCAAAGCTATTCAAAAATTGGTTTTTTGAAGATTTCGTACCAAAAGTAGAGTCTTCTTTAAAAGAGCACGGATACCCCAGAAAATGTGTTTTGTTACTAGACAATGCTCCCACTCACCCAAGTGCGGAGCAACTTGAGAGTGTGAAAATAAAAGCAATGTTTTTGCCTCCTGCTGTAACTTCTCTCATTCATCCCATGGATCAGGTTGTGCTGGAAAATTTAAAACGAAATTACAGGCGTTTGAAATTGGAGCATATTTTGGAAGCAGTAGATGAGGGTGCCAATCTCACTGAATGCCTAAAGAAGCTAAACTTGAAAAATGTTGTATATTGGATAGCTTCAGCTTGGAATCAAGTAAAAGGTAGAACCCTGGAAAAATCTTGGTCAAAATTGATTCAACACGAGGAGGGACGTGTCACAGAAGCAGAGTCCGACCATGAAGAAAGTTTACAGCAAATATTCACGAAGATGATAATGTGATAATGTAGAAGATGAAATGACTGACCAAGAATTAATTGAAAGTGTTTGCAAAACTGTTAATGAAATAAGCAGTGATGACGATGACGAAGTAGAATGCACTGACAATATTCCAGTAAATATGTCACAGGGATAATGTCAATATGTCAGAAGGACTAAAAGCCTTGTAGAAAGCGTTAATTATGTAGAACAACAAGAAAATGCAACTGCCACGGATGTTCTTTTAATAAAACGTTGGAGAGACATTGCGGCCAAAAACAGAAGTAGTGCTAAACGAGTGCAGTTAAAAATTACCTCATTTTTAAACAGTAAAGTGTAGAATGGGATATATATTTTATATTTTACGTTGCATTTAATATGTCTTTTATGAATGTACATATGTACATATTTAGGCGTTTATGTACCATCTTTTTCAAATTAATTGCGAATCGAAGCGCGACAAGTTTTGGATCGATATGCAACTAAAACTACACGAATTTGCACACATAGCGATGCGTAATTCAGAATTTGTCGTAGATAGTTTGTCATTATTATTTTATTGTGTAGTACTGTTTCGTAATTTTTTATAATTTAGAACAGAATCTATATAATTATAGTAAATTATAAAGTTATAGCAGTAATATTTCCTGAAGGTTTCAGAAAAAAATTGGATAATAGTAATACATAATATGTATATTCCACATGCGAAAGGTATTAGATGGTATTAGGTATTAGAAGCAGCGCGGCGCATGTAAGACAAGGATAGTAGTATTGTAGCGACAGATTCTCAAAGAGTAGCTGTTTTGCGTGTTCAATGCGTTATTTAATTTATATACATATTTATGTAGCTTTCATACTCACCGCAAAAGTGAGATTCTTCGATATAATGGTGCCCTCACATAGTAGGTACTATGATTTTCGAAAAACGTTCTTACTTGATCGAAAATGGTTGTTTAAAAACAATTTCTCGCGATTACAATGTAAACCGGAAGCGATACAATGTTTTAAAAGGAGAAATATTATGTGCGTGTAATAATTTTTATGGATTATTCTATATATAGACAAGCGTATTATTATTAATGTTAATGCTATTATCTACATCAATTTTTCTGATTTCTTTGATCTGTTATATATACGGACAAATCTCTTAAGCTGAAAACTCCGGCGTCCGTCTTCGAGAGATA